>JAFLJL010013552.1:12026-20991 GCA_018398815.1 Conus ventricosus | reverse complement strand
ACCCAACACTCTAAAAGAACATGTTTCACTGTGAGTGGAACACGACATGGAATGCACCACGGAGCTTCTTCGCCTTTTAGAAGATGAGAATGGGTGTCAACAGATGAGCGGCCTGTATGCAAACGGCACCAGACTATTTCTTGCCTCAAACAGGATAATAGCTTTCCTCCAGGAGGGTAAAAAGGGAGGCAATTCAGACTGCAATATCTTGAGGGTTTGTTTGTTTCTTTCTTTCTTTCTTAACTTACATTATTTCATCATTAACATTTTGATTGGTATTATTCATGACATATATTACATTTATGAAACCCCCTTCAGTATGGGGCTTTGGCCTTAATCTGAATAAAGATTCGCATTCGCATTTTCTCTCTCCTCTCTCTCTCTCTCTCTCTCTCTCTCTCTCTCTCTCTCTCTCTCTGAGGACAGGATGTGAAAAAAGCTCATAAGTGCTTATCTATTACCCTCGTAAATAAACAATTTCATCCTCTCTCTCTCTCTCTCTCTCTCTCTCTCTCTCTCTCTCTCTCTCTCTCTCTCTCTCTCTCTCTCTCTCTCTGTTGTTCGGTCTATCTGTCAGTGTATGTGTCTGTTCTAGCTCTCTGTCTTTGATGTGGTGCTTGCGTCATTTCTTCTTCTTTTTCTTTTTCTTTTTGCGTGCTGGGAAGGAATAGGATTGAACGGGGATGGGGGATGAGGAAGGGAGGGGGGATCCTTTCTCTCTATCTTTTCCTTTTCTTTTCTTTCTGTCTTTTCTTCTTGTGTGTGTGTGTGTGTGTGTGTGTGTGTGTGTGTGTGTGTGTGTGTGTGTGTGTGTGTGTGTGTGTGTGTGTTTGTACTTTCCCTATTTCTCCTTTTAAGCCTTGCTTACCTTGTTTCTTTTTCGGTGGTTTTGGAGAATGGGTTAGACAACAAAGTTTGTCTTTTTCATGCCTTTTATGTCTTTCTTTCTCTCTTTCTTTCTCTCTTTCTTTCAAGCTGTTTTTGTGTCTTTATTTGTTTCTTTCCTTTTCTTCTTCTTCAACTTTTGACACTTTTTTATACCATTTTTTATATTCAATTTCCTTTCGTGCCTTATTTCTTTTTATCTTTTTCTTTTTCACCTTCTTACACTTTTTCTACCATTTTGTTTTTAAAAGAAAGATGAAAGAGAACTAGAATCAAAGTTACTTTTTGCGTCTTTTTTTTCCCATGGTAATTTTATTTCTATTTCGAACAACTTCTTATATATTTATTTTTTTTAAGACTGTCCTATCCTCCTTGACGATTTTCTTCTGTTTGTCTTGTGAGCTCAGTCGATGGAATGAGGGACGAGGGGGGGGGGGGGAGGGAGGCAGTACGAGGTGGATCAACGGAGAAGAGGGGGAGGGGGGGCATTAGGCACCGGGGGGGGGGGGGGGTGCGCCGAAGGGGGAGAAGACTTAAGGTTTCGTGGGGGGGGGGGGGGGGAGAAGTGTATGCGTGGGGAGGGGGGGTTAGGCGAGGGGAGGGAGGAGGGGAGGGGACGGTGACCTGATTAATTTGGGTATAGATCGACATAATAATGATTCATTAACAAAAAAAAAAAAGAAAAAAAAAAGAAAAAGAAACAACTCTCAGATTTTCTACTGTCTTGCTTTCCTCGCTGTTTACGTCTGTGTTTGTTGGTTTGACAGGGAGGTGACTGCAGTCTGTGTTTGTTTGACAGGGAGGTGACTGCAGTCTGTGTTTGTTGGTTTGACAGGGAGATGACTGCAGTCTGTGTTTGTTTGACAGGGAGATGA
Source organism: Conus ventricosus (assembly GCA_018398815.1). Taxonomy (NCBI): domain Eukaryota; kingdom Metazoa; phylum Mollusca; class Gastropoda; order Neogastropoda; family Conidae; genus Conus; species Conus ventricosus. The sequence goes on along the minus strand of JAFLJL010013552.1, from coordinate 19,231 downwards.
CTGCAGTCTGTGTTTGTTTGACAGGGAAGTGACTGCAGTCTGTGTTTGTTGGTTCGACAGGGAGGTGACTGCAGTCTGTGTTTGTTGGTTTGAAGGGAGGTGACTGCAGTCTGTGTTTGTGGTTTGACAGGGAGATGAGTGCAGTCTGTGTTTGTTGGTTTGACAGGGAGATGAGTGCAGTCTGTGTTTGTTGGTTTGACAGGGAGATGAGTGCAGTCTGTGTTTGTTGGTTTGACAGGGAGGTGACTGCAGTCTGTGTTTGTTTTTTTGCCAGGGGGGTTATTTGCAGCCCTGGTTTTTTGGGTTTTTTATGACGGGGAAAGTTGGGGTGCAGCCCTTGTTTGTTGGTTTGACGGGAGAAGAGGCGGGTCTGTGTTTTTGGTTTCCCGGAGATTTTTTGGAAATTCTGTGTTTGTTGGTTTAAACAGGGAAAATGGTGCAGTCTGTGTTTTTTTGGTTTGACAGGGGATAAAGTGCAGTCTGGTTTGGGTTGGTTTGACAGGGGATGGGGCACCCGGTTTTTTGGGTTTTGACAGGGAGATAAGTGCACGTGTTTTGGTTGGAAAGGGAAAGAGTGCACCCTTTTTTGTTGGTTTGACGGGGAAAAAGATTGCAGTCTGTGTTTTTTGGTTTGAGGGGGAGATGAGTGCACTGGTTTGTTTTTTTGGGGAACAGGGAGATGAGGCGGGTCTTTTTGAAAGGTTTGACAAAAAAGGGACTGCGTCGTGTTTGTTTTTTTGGGACGGGGAAAAGAGTGCAGTCTGGGTTTGTTGGTTTTGCGGGGAAGTGACCCCAGTCTGTGTTTTGTTGGTTTGACAGGAGAAGATTTGGCATTGTGGCGGGTTGGGTTTTGCAGGGAAGTGCGCAGTCTGTGTTTGTTTCGACAGGGTGGTGACTGAAAGTTGGGCTGTTTTTTGGGGGGGCCCAGGGAGGGGGACCCCGTCTGTTTTTTTTGGTTTTGGGACGGGGGAGGTGCCTGCAGTCTGTGTTGGTTTGACAGGGAGGTGAGGGGCGTCTGTGTTTGGGTTTGAAAGGGAAGAGTGCAGTCTTTGTTTGTTGGTTTAAAACAGGGAGATGAGTGCAGTCTGTGTTTTTGGGTTTTTTGACAGGGAGGTGAGGGGCAGTCTGGTTTTTTGGTTTGACAGGGGGGGTGACTGCAGCCCTTTTTTTTTTCGACGGGGAGGGGGACGAAAGCCCCTGGGGCTGTTTTTTTGGGCCTGGAGGTGACTGCAGTCTGTTTTTGTTGGTTTGACGGGGAGGTGACGCATTTCCTGGTTTTTTTGGTTGGGGACAGGGAGGTGAGGCACCCTGTTTTTTTTGACGGGAGGTGATGCATTTGGGGTTTGTTTACAGGGAGGTGACTCCCGTCTTGTTTTTTGGTTTAAACAGGGAGGTGACGGCGGGCCCCCCCCCCCCCTGTTTTTGTTTTGAGGGGGATTGATCCCGTCTGTGTTTTTGGGGTTTTGCCAGGGGGGGTGATTTAGTTGTGTTTTTTTTTGACAGGGAGGGACTGCGGGTCTGTTTTGGTTTAAAAAGGGAGGTGACCAGTCGGTTTTTTGGGTTTTGGGACAGGGGGTTTGGACGGAAAGGGTTTTTTTTTTGACGGGGGAGGTGGGGTAGTCGTGTTTAGGTTTGACAGGGGGTTGACGCATTCTGTTTTTTTTTGACAGGGGGGTGACTCCCGTCGTGTTTGTTTAAACAGGGGGTGATGCAGTTGTGTTTTTTTAAAGGGAGGGGGAGGCAGTCGTGTTTTTTTTTGACGGGGAGGTTACGGGCAGCTGGGGTTTTTGGGTTTTGACGGGGAGGTGAGTGCCCCCGGGTTTTTGGTTTGCAGGGAGGGCCTGCATTTCCTGTGTTTTTTTGACAGGGAGGGAGTGCATCTGTTTTTGTTTAAAACGGGGAGGTGAGTGCGTCTGGTTTGTTTGCCCGGAGGTGCTGCAGTCTCGGGGTTGATTGTTTTAAGGGGAGGTGATGCATTTGGGGTTTGGGTTGGTTTAAAAGGGAGGTGAGTGCAAGTCTGTTTTTTGTTTGTTTAGGGAAGGTGACTGCAGTCTGTGTTTGTTTGACAGGGAGGTGACGCAGCGGGGTTTTGTTGGTTTGACAGGGGGTATGCAGTCTGTGTTTGTTTGACAGGAGAGGGGACTGCGTCTGTTTTTTGTTTGACAGGGGGGGTTGACTGCAGTTTTGTGGTTTTTTGGTTTGACAGGGAGGTGGTGCAGCCCCGGGGGTTGTTGGTTTGAAGGGAGGGAGTGCAGTCTGTGTTTTTTTGACAGGGGGGGAAAATTTGCGTCTGTGGTTTTTGGGTTTTGACAGGGGGGTTTGAGTGCGGGTCTGTTTTTTGTTTGCCCCCAAGGGGGAGGGGGACCCGCCCGTTTTTGCTTGACAGGGAGGGGGACGAAAGTCTGTGTTTTTTTTTTTTGGGACAGGAAGGGTGATCCCCTTTCCTGTGGTTTTTGGGTTTGACAGGGGGTGACTGCAGTCTTTGGTTTTTTTTTTTGACGGGGAGGTGAGTGCATTCTGTTTTGGGGTTTGAAAAGGGGGGTTACTGCAGTCTGGGGGTTTTTTTGCGGGGAAAGGTGAGTGCAGTCTGTTTTTTGTTTCCCAGGGGGGGCCCTGCAGCTGTGTTTTTTTGGTAAAGGGGAGGTGACGCTTCTGTTTTGGTTTGACGGGGAGGAGACTGCAGCCCTGTGGTTTTTTTGACAGGGGGGTTTGGTTTCAGCCTGGGGGAATTTTGGGTTTGAAAAGGGAGGGGAGGGGAAAGCTGTGTTTGTTTTTAAACGGGGAGGGGACTGCAGCCCTGTGTTGGTTGACAGGGAGGGGGAACTGCGTCTTGTTTGTTGACATTTGAGGGACGCAGTCGTGTTTGTTTGAAAGGGATGTGACTGCAGTCTGGTTTGTTTACAGGGGGGTGACTGCAGTTGTGTTGTTTGACGGGGGGGGTGATTTGCAGTCTGTTTTTGTTTGACAGGGAGGTAAACTGCAGTCTGTGTTTTTTTTTAAAAGGGGGGGGAAACCCTTGCCCCTGTGTTTTTTTGACGGGAAAGGTACTGCAGTCTGTGGTTGCGGGTTTGAAAAGGAGGTAAATGCAGTCTGTTTTTTTGTTTGAGGGGGAGGTAAACTGCAGTCGTGTTTTTTTTAAAGGGGGAAAAGAGTGCATTTCGGGGGTTTTTTGGGTTTGACGGGGAAGGGGGTGACCCCCCAAGTCTGTTTTTTTGGTTACAGTGAGGTGCCTGCATTCGTGTTTGTTTTGACAGGGGGGTGACTGCAGTCTGTTTTTGGTTTGCCGGGAGGTGACTGCAGTCTGTGTTTTTTTGGGGTTTTGACAGGGGGGACTGCGGGCTTTTGTTTGTTTTTTTGACGGGAGGGGGGACGAGTCTGTGTTTGTTGGTTTGACAGGGAGGGGACGGGCAGTCTGTGTTTTTTTTTGAATGGAGGGACTGCAGTCTTGTTTTTTTTGCAGGGAGGTGACTCCCAAGGGTTCGTGTTTTTTGGGTTTTGGGAACGGGGAGGTGACGGGCAGCCCGTGTTTTTTTTGGACGGGGGGTGACGCAGCCCCTGTTTTTAAATTTGAAAAAGGGAGGGGGCCCTTCGGGTCTGTGTTTTTTTGGTTTGACATGGAGGGACGGGTTTCTGTGTTTTTTTGGTTTGATAGGGGGTGACTGCGGGCTGTGTTTGTTTAAACGGGGAGGTGACGCGTCTGTGTTTTTTTGGGTTTTGACGGGAGGTGACTCCGCCCGTGTTTTTTGGGTTTTTGGACAGGGAGGGCTGCATTTCTGTAGTTTTTTGGGGTTTTGCCGGGAGGGGGACTTGGCCGTCTTGTTTTTTTACGGGAGGTGACTGCAGCCTGTGTTTTTTTGGACGGGGGGGACTGCAGCCCTGTGTTTTTTGGACAGGGGGGTTTAATGCTTTCTGTGTTTGTTTGACGTGAGGTGACTGAAAGTCTGGGGTTGTTGGTTTTGAAGGGGGGTGCCTCCCGTCGTGTTTGTTTGACAGGGAGGTGACTGGTCTGTGTTTTTTTTGACAGGGGGGGTGACTCCCAGTCTTGTTTTTTGTTTTTTGGACAGGGAGGTGACTGCGTCTGGTTTGTTTTGCCCGGGAAAGGTGATGCGTCTGTGTTGTTGGTTGAAAGGGGGTTTATTTGCAGTCTGTGTTTGTTTAAACAGGGAGGGGGACTGCAGTTGTGGGGGGTTTGAAAGGGGGGACTCCCGTCTGTGTTTTTTTGAAAAGGGAGGTAGTGCAGTCTTGGGTTTGTTTGACAGGGGGGTTGACGCAGTCTGGTTTTTTGGGTTTAAACCGGGGGGAAAAAGAGTCTTTTGGTTGAATGGGTTTGAAGGGAGGTGAGTCCCGTCTGTGTTGGTTTAAAAGGGAGGTGCCCCAAAGTTGGGGTTTTTTGACGGAGGGGAGCAGTCTTGTTTGTTTCCAGGGGGGGTTTATGCAGTCTGTTTTTTGTGTGACAGGGATTTGACGCAGTCTGTGGGGTTTTGGGGGGGGGTTTTGACAGCGTCTGTGGTTGTTTTGACGGGGGAAGGTGAGTGCGGGCTTTTGGTTTTTGGTTTTCAGGGAGGGGTCCCGTCTGGGGTTTGTTTGACAGGGAGGTGACTGCAGTTGTTTTTGGCTTGAAAGGGAGGTGACGAAAGGGGTGTTTTTTTTGGGACATTTGAGGGACTGCATTGTTTTTTTTTTGACGGGGAATGACCCCAACTGGGGTTTTTTTGACAGGGGGTAAACTCCCAGTCTGGGGTTTGGGTTTTTTGACAGGGGGGTTTGACGGGCATCTGGGTTTGTTTGACGGGGAGGTGACGCAGTCTGTTTTTTGTTTGACGGGGAGGTACTCCCAAGTTTTGTGTTTTTTTTTGGACAGGGGGGTTTGAGAAAGTCTGGGTTTGTTGGGTTTGACAAGGAGGGGGGACTGAAGTCGGTGTTTTGTTTGACAGGGAGGTGACTCCCGCCCGGGTTTTTTGTTTGACGGGTTAAGTGCAGTCTGTGTTTTTTGGGTTTTTGAGGGGGAAAGGTGACTGCAGTCTGTTTTTTTTTTGACGTGAGGGACTGAGTCTGTGTTTTTTTTGACAGGGAGGGACTGCAGCCCCCCCCTTGTGTTTGTTGACAGGGGGTAACCGTCTGTGTTTTTTGGGTTTGACAGGGAGGGGGGACTGCGGGTCTGTGTTTGTTGGTTTGAAGGGGAGGTGACTGAAAGTCTTGTTTGTTTTTTTCCCAGGGGGGTGACTGCAGTTGTGTTTTTTGGGCTGGAGGTGACTGACAGCCTGTGTTTTTTTGACAGGGAGGTGACGCGGGTCTGGTTTGTTGGTTTGACGGGGAGGTGCTGCAGTTGTTTTTTGTTTGACGGGGAGGTGCCCTGCAGTCGGGTTTTTGATTGACAGGGGGGGTTGACTGCGTCTGTGTTTTTTGTTTTGACATGGAGGTGATGCTTTCGGTGTTTGTTTTTTTTGATGGGAGGGACTGAAAGTCTGTTTTTTGTTTGACAGGGAGGGATGCAGTCTGTTTTTTTTTGGTTTTGGGCGGGGGGTTTGGCTCCCGTCTTTTTGTTTTTTGGGTTTTGACAGGGGGGGGTGACCCTCTGGGGTTTTTGGGTTTGACAGGGAGGTGACTGCGGCTGTTTTTGGGTTTGACAGGGAGGTACTGAAATTTCTTTTTTTTTTGGGACCGGGGGGGTGACTGCAGTTGTGTTTTTTTTTGACAGGGAGGGGACTCAGCCCTTTTGTTTTTTTGGAAAAGTGAGGTGACTGCAGTCTGTGGTTTTTTGGTTTGACGGGGAGGTGCTGCAGTCTGTGTTTGTTTAAAAAACCAGGGGGGGAACTGCAGCTTTTGGTTTTTTGACGGGGAGGTGACTGCAGTCTGGGGTTTGTTGGTTTGACAGGGAGGTAAACCCCGTCTGTGAAAGTTTGACGGGGTGGGGGGACTGCGCGTGGTTGTTGGTTTGAAAGGGAGGTGACTGCAGTTGTGTTTTTTTGACAGGGAGGGACTGCAGCTGGGGTTTTTTTGGTTGAAAGGGGGGGTTTGACTGCAGTCTGTGTTTGTTAGACAGGGGGGGTGAGTGAAAGTCTGGGGTTTTTGACGGGGGTGATTTGCAGTCTGTGTTTTTTTTTTTTGACAGGGAGGTGATGCGGGTCTTTTTTTTGTTTGACAGGGAGGTGACGAGTCGTGTTTTTTGGGTTTTTAAAGGGGAGGGGGACTGCAGTCTGTGTTTTTTTTTTGCCCGGGGAGGTGACTGAAAGTCGTTTTTTTTGGTTTGACAGGGGGGTGATTTGCAGTCTGTGGTTTTGGTTTGGGAAGGGGAGGGACGGCATTTGTGTTTTTTGGGTTGACAGGGGTGACTGCCATTTGGTGGTTGTTGGTTTGACGGGGAGGTGACTGCAGTCTGTGGTTTTTGGGTTTGACGGGGAAGAGACGCATGGGAAACGGACCCAAATGTGAAAAAGAATACTAAAATAAAACTTTTCTGCAAATCTGAAAAAGGTGGGGTTTATCAGAAAAAAAATTAGACGTGTCTTTCCCCCAAATTGGGGGTTTCCGGGCTTTCCCCCCGTTTTGTTTTTTTTTTTCTTTTCTGCCGTCATTTTTTCCCTTCTCTTTTCCCCGCCATCTTAGGGGGGTTTTGTTCGGTTTTTTTGTTTTCATTGGTTCTTTTTTCTGATTCCCCCCTTCACTTTTTCCATTTAATTTCCCTTTGTCATGGGTTTTTAAAAAGGCTCCCCCAATCCTTTCCTTTTGAACTTGCTTTCTCTTTCTTTCTTTCCTGCTTTTTCCCTATTCTTTTTTATACTTTTGAAATTTTCACCCTTTACTTTTACATTTACCCAAATTTTTACTTCTTTATTTAAAGCAATCGGGGCCCCCTTCCCCCCTTTAAAAGGTGTTTTTTTAAAGCTTTCCCGATCCTTTCCTGGGGCCCGTTTGAGGAAAAAATGATTGTTCGTTTTCGTTTTCATGGCCCCTAAATGTTTTTTGGGCCCTTGCCTGAAGAAACCAAAGAGGGTCGAAACGCGTCGTGTTTTGTTTTTGTAGTTTGTTTGTCTTTTTCGTTCGGGGGCCATCAGTTTGCTTCTTTAAACATTTGCTCCCCCATCCAAATTTGTTTAGGGCCCGTCCGCTATCCACCTACGTTACTGCTACTAGATTCCTGTCTGTCTTTTCTGCCTGACTTTTCTGTCGGTCTGTCTGATGGTCTGTTCTGTAGGTTGGCTGTT
>JAFLJL010013548.1:0-25499 GCA_018398815.1 Conus ventricosus | reverse complement strand
TTTTTCTCACATCATGTTTCAAAACCCTCATGAAAATGAGAATATTTCTAAGTGTAAATGTTTCTCAATAGACATGTAAACAAAATAAACATAGTTTTCTCCCACATGTAATGTTATAGTCCATTGAAAAGTGAAACATATTTTCCATTGTTGACAATGAACTAATGAAAACAATAGGTTTGTCTCACTGCACCATCAAAACATGTGTATATACATTTCTAAAGAGTTATTTGCTCATGACACATACATATATATTCATCTTCACAAGCAAGTCAGACATAAATAGTACATGATTTTTTCATTGTTTACGAAAGAATAAAGCAAAGAATAAATATGTATTACATCAACATCAAGTAGTTGTTTGCTTGTAAAACATATAGTCACTTCAACAAGCAAATTAAGCATAAATACCACTTGATTTAAATAGTCAGTAGCATACAATGCACTGTCAAATGTGAGCACACCACAATCATAAAGAAAGACAAAAAACAGGTATAGTCTTTCCCTTGAAGATAGTTACATTTGTCCATGAATATTCATACACGTGACAATAAATCTGCCATGACATTTTGTGTTGCTGCCACAAGAGGTAGATGAGATGAACTGTTTAAGGTTTGGAGGAATCTGGAAAGGTTTGTTATCCGTCTGTGTATTGCAGTCCTCCTGCCAGAGGTCTCTGACATGATCATTAACTTTCGGTTTTAGATCTGAATAGGGGATAGATTTGTTAGACAGTTTCCTTGTTGTGGCATTCTTGGCCAAACGATCAGCCATTTCATTCCCTCTAATGCCAACATGACTAGGAACCCTAGCAAGAACAAAGTTGTGACCTTTCCCTTTCAACGAGGTAAAAAGTTAAAACAAAACATTGCTACCTGAAGTTAGACCAAGTCTCCCAACAAAAGAAAATGCACTGCTCACTCGTAGCTTTTGACAGCCATCCGGCCATCTTTAAAAATAGTTTAGAAGTTCAGGATGATGGAGGTAACGACCAGCTATAGCCACCAAAGCTGACATTTAATCAGACAAAATCAAAGTCCTTATTTGTAGATTAGAGATTATCTTCAGTATTAGAACCAAAGCCGTCAGTCCAGCAGAGTAAACAGAAGTATCTGATGGAATATGTTCTGATGAAATTTGAGAAGGAGCATCAGGCGATAAGTTGCACTGGCACTCCATCTTCCGACTTTGAACCATCAGTAAATATTTTCTGAAAGGATGGGAATTTTGTACAGAGATCGGCAAACAATGACTTGCATGCCCGAGAACTGGTGCATTTTTTTCTCCAAAAAGCAGCAAGATCAAAGCGGAATTCTGGTGTGCAAAAGGTCAATGGAGGCTTATCTGGAAAATCGGAGAAGTTAGTCAACTCCTAGATCAAGGTCTGCCTTCTGCGCATGAGATTGCATACGAGGTCCAAACGGAGGAATACAGTTGGGATTTTGTTCGATTTTACTTTAAAACTGACGGTTTAAAACAGTCATAATCAGGTTTTCTGGTTCAGGGAACAGTCTGACATAGTGATTGAAGGATAGTTTCAGCCTGCGGTTGGATAATGAGGGTTCACCTGCTCTGCATACAGGCTGTACACTGGGGTGCTGCAGAATGCTCCAAGACATGAAGCCTTACTGGTGAATAGGGCCCAAGCATTTCAGATAAGAGGGTCAAGCAGACTGTACACAGTACAACCACAGTCCAGTTTAGAATGGACCAAGGTTCTCTAGATGTGCAGCAAAGTTTTCTTATCAGCGCCCTAGTCGGTGTGTGCTACGACTCGCAGATTGTTCAAAGCTTTCTGGCAAGAAGTTGTAAAGTGTTTAATGTGACTAAGAAAGTTGAGGTTTTGGTCGAAAAATAACTCCTAGAAATTTGGCCTCATTTACAGCTGGAATGGGAGATTTCCCTATTTGGATTTTAGGATCAGCAAAGAACTGTCAAAAATTAAGGAAACGAATGCACTGAACACTCAGGGACATAGCTTCCAGTTGCATAGTGGGCAAAATCATATACAAACAATGAGCAGTCGGAACCCTGTTGAAGTGAATTGACAATGTTGTTGATTTTATTTTAATACTAAAGAGAGCAGGAGACGTATGCACCCTTGTGGAACACCTAACTCCTGATCGTGAACATCAGAGAGAGTGGTGCAAAACTGAAGAAGAGGAATTCGTTTCAATAGTTGAAGCAAGGAGATTGACGACAGCTTTTTTTTTCTCTATTAAAGAGTCAGAAAACTTGAAATGATTCACAGTAGGGCAGGCGTTCTTTGCTTTTATTTTCTCGATTTTCCACACTTTTTCTTCGATGTTCTAGATGTAAGACTACATGAAAATTGTTTCCAAGACAAACATTTACTGGTTTTACAAATGTGTTTGGATTTTGCTCTCAGTTTCTGATATGCTCGTACTTTTGGCATCGATGGTTCGCGCGAGACCTAAAGTTGAGCTCTTTTGTGGGCTTTGTTCATTCTCTTACATTTAGAGTTGAACCAAGGAACTTTTGGCATTAGGGGCTTCTTGGAAGATGTAGGAATGGTTGACTTAGCACAATTCAGTATGATATCTGAAAGGCTGTTCTGTTCCTGCACCAACTTTTTAGCTTTTTTCTGTTTGTTTGTTTTTTACACGCTTTCTACTCTCCAAACAGGACAGAAGAAGAAGGGTGGTCACCATCACAGTTCACATATTTTGTGGATTCACATCCGCCCTCATGAACTGCTTTGCTGCAGGTGGCACACGCCTCCTCTCCCTGGCATTTCTCCTGGACGTGACCAAATCCTTGACATCTAAAACACCTCAGTGAGAATGGTACATACAGGGCTACTTTCACACTCTAGAAGAGTCGGTTTCTCAAAGGCAAAGAACAGAGTCTTGGTTGATTTTCTCTCTGCACCTTTTTGAAAAGTTGCCCTCCTGACCTCTACAACCCCCTGGTCAGCCAACTCAGCCTTTATCTCTCCCTTAGACATTCCAAACATCTCTCGTCATTGAATGACACACTTTGAAGAGTTCAGAGTTTTGTGAGGGGACACCCAGATTGGATAATCCACAGGACTTGTTGACTTCAGTAAGTTGTCTGAGTGGACTTTTTGGTCAACCTGCACGAGCAGGGAACCAGCCCTCAGCCTCTTGACTGATTTCAGCTCTGCACCTGCAAGACCTTTCAGCCCCTTTGCAACAGCAAAGGGACTCAGCTTGGTAATCGGTTCCTCGCCATCCGCCGACTGGATCACAAGCCGAGAAGGCCAAACGCCTAATTTCTTCTGGACTTCTGTGTCTGAGTCTGAGTCCGTGTCCCTCGAAGGGTCGGAATGCAGTTTTCGTCTATAAGGTACAAGTAGAAAAAGGGTAAAAAATTCACGAAAATGATTAAAGTACGTCATTAAATAAGGTTTTACGTAGCAGCATGCAGCCTTCACCGTGCTTCATAGTTATTTACAACCAGATTTGACAGGACATGGCCTTTTTCTTGTCGACAACAGTAGTATTACTTTGAAATGACATGGTTCAGTAAAATACTTTGGCTGGATAAGTTTGGTTCTGAGATTATGAAGTGCAGGACAATGTAACAAAAAAATGAACTTTAATCTCCCCTTGCTAAACTATACAAACGGCATATCAATTCAACGTCAGCAGAGCTAGAATATTGGAAACAATGAAAAGCGAAGTCAGGCACACCAAATCTAAATGTGCTCATAATATATCGATTCATTTTATATTAATATATGGTTCTAACTCATGAGTAGTCTTACGATATCTGTTTTGTACGAATATATCTCTATTATGGACATGATCATGCCAATTCTGCCATCTAAATACAATAATCATATCTTTAAAACATTATAAAACACACACACACACACACACACACACACCACACACACACAACACACACACACACACAACACACACACACACACACACACAAACACACACACACACATAGAACCCTTCCCCCCAACCCCCCCCCAAAAAAAAAAACAACAGATACATTCTTAACACCCTGGGTATCCTAAACCAGTCCAAACCACAAGAATTTTAAACACTGTTGTTTCCTGGAAGCCCATGTCTTCTTGCCATTATCATCTAAAAACAAGAACATCTGTACACTTCAAAAGGTATCCTACAATTCATCTATTCTAGGCAGCGTCAGGCAATATGTTGTGCATTTTACACATGAGTTTAGATAATTGGATACCTTTCTAGTTGTCGTCAAATCATGTCATTTGGAGTTCTAGGAGGCTTTAAGGCATATAATTTTACTTTTTCGCAAATTACACTTGTTTTGAAAGTCCAGATCTTAGCTTCATACTGCAAAATTGGCTGAACATATGAATCAAACAACTTACTAAAACACTAAATGAGAATGATACCTCTCCTTGCTTTCTTGACCCTGTTTAATCTGACATGCAACATTGATACCAACTTTTGTTGTGAAGTATATTCCAAGATATTTGAATGTATTAATTGCAATGACTCTTTCATTCCCATAAGTCCATCCATCAGACCGCATTAAGCACCCACCTCCCGAAATAAAACACATATTAGTTTTATTCATATCAACTTGTAATTCCAGTCTGCTGCTGAACATAAAGTATGTAGTTGTCATTAGAGTCCAGTTACAGAGAGAGAGAGAGAGAGAGAGAGAGAGAGAGAGAGAGAGAGAAAGAGAGAGAGAGATGAGAGAGAGAGATGAAGAGAGAGAGAGAGAGAGAGAGAAGAGAGAGAGAGAGAGAGAGAGAGAGAGAGAGAACGAACGAATGAACGAACGAAATTTTGTTTATTCAGGGATATGAGATAAGCATACAAGTGTGCTTTTTTACACTCAGACCCTGAGGCTAAACAAAATTCACAAACAATAGTGCAGAAAGTAAATTGTCTATATATGTAACTAGTATAGCAAAGAAGAGGAAGAAGAAGAGAAGAAGAAGAAGAAGAAGAAGAAGAAGAAGAAGAAGAAGAAGAAGAAGAAGAAGAAGGAAAAAGAAGAAAGTATGAGAAACATAAATACACAATATAGTGTACGCCAACTATTTACACGACTGACAAAGGCCACAGGAGGTAATTCGGTGATCAATTAAAGAAAAGAATAAGACAGGAGCATATGCTAGTTTAACCGTGAATTTTTTAAAATAAACATTGATCCAATGATAATGGAAAATAGTACATACATATGAAATAATAAGTAAAAAGATAAAATATGCAGGGTTCAATTTCTGAATAACAACAGTTGCTGACATTTATACTTGTGATATAGCTCAGACTGAATACTAGGGAACTGTTAAAATGTTTTCATTTTTTTTTCAAATAGAAGGCGTTTATACGCAACTTTAAACGAATTAATGCTTTTCTTCGGTTTAACATATTCTGGCATTGAATTCCAAAGTGTTCCACCAGAGTAAACTAAGCTACTTTTTAAAAAGATCGATTCTTGGTTTCGGTATGATTATGTATTTAGTATATCTTGATGATTGGTTGGAAATCTTGCAGATATATTTGAGGGTGCTAATTGATTCATAATTCTGAACATCATTATTGCTTTATTATATTCAAATTTATAAGAAAGGGGCAATATATCTAATTCGAGGCAATCTGAGTAGTTAATGTTGATGTTTTTTGAAGTACTGTTTGATAGCCCGCTTATGGGCCCTGCACAACGGTTTTAACGTGATTGCACTGCAAGAATCATAGAGAGTAGAAGAATAGTCAATGTATGACTGGATATATGCATGATAGAAATGTTTACGAGGAGTTTTATATCTAGGAATTGTTTTAACTTAGAAAGCTGAAAAATTTTCTGAGAAACTCGTTTGCTTAAGTTTGGAAACATGTGGCGACCAGGAAAGATTATTGTCAATAGTGATTCCTAACACTTTATGAGTACTAACTTCTTCTAGCTTGTTGTTATTAATAAATATAGGGGGCATTGGAGTACTTAAATTTTGTCTTTTTTGACGAGAAGTAATAAGCATGTACTTTGTTTTCTGATCATTTAAGGACATGTGATTTCAATTCTGTTCCAGTTAATTAGTCGAGTTACATTTTCTTGCAGGTTATCTGATAAGTGTTTCAAATCAGTATGTTTTGAATTAATTGATGTGACGTCTGCAAAAATTTGAGATGAGTCTTTAATATGCAGGGGGAGATCGTTTATATAGACTAAAAAAAAGGGGGACCAAGTACTGACCCTTGTGGTACACCAAATTTTAGGGGTAAATAACTGGACTGAGTGTTGTTAATAACTGATTGTTGTCGATTAGTGAGGAAATGACTTAATGAGAGAAAGACCAGGGTCAGCGATTTTGTAAAGAGCCAATTTACGTAGTAATAGATGATGATTTATGACATCAAAGACTTTACAGAAATCCACAAAGAGGACTCCAGTGCATTCTAAATTATTGATAGCCGCTAGCCATTCATCAACTAAGTTTATTAGTGCAGTGTGACAAAAGTGATTCGATCGAAATCCAGATTGGCTGGGATGGATTAGATTATATTTAAAGAAATGGGAAGACAAATGTTTATGGATGTGTTTTTCGAGAGGTTTAAGATAGAAGAGAAATGACAGAAATTGGTCTGTAGTTGAGGGGTCCATTTTATTTCCAGATTTAAAAAGAGGTATGACTTTAGCTTTCTTAAGAATATTAGGAAAATAACATTATTTAAACACAAATTGTATAAATACGTAAGTGAATCAGAAATGATTGGGGCACTTAGTTTTAAAATGATACCATCTAAGTTATCAAGACCTCTAGTTCCATTTTGCTTCACATGTATAAGAGAAAAATAAACAATATATATAGACATTGGAGGAATGATTAATTCCGTTTCTATTGATTTAGAGTTACAGAAGTCAGAGAGAAGTTTCAAATCATTATTGCCTGATTGGTCATTTTTTATTGTGATATCAGCTATATTACAAAAATGTTTGTTAAGAATCTCGGCAGACATTTCCTTAGGAATAACAGTTGCCTTGTCAATAGATTATTGGTAAGAATATTTATGGCTTTCCAATAGGTTTGGAATTATTCTGGGGACAGCTGAAAATTAAGTTTTTGGAAGTAATTCCTTTCTGAATATCGCAACATAGATGTGACCTTGTTTCTTTGTTTCTTATATTCTTCAAATTGTTTAGTTTTCAAGAGATTATTCCTTATATGTATGGCTTCCTCAATTTCTTTAGATAGCCATGGCGTTTGGGTGAATATCTTACCCTTTTGGTGACAAATGGGGCATGTTTATTGTATATATCAATAAAAATTTTGTGCCAGAGTTCAAAAGCTTGTTCAAGGTCGTATACTGATAAACATAGGATAATTGTGATTCTGCTAAATCTTTAAGGAAAGCATTCTTATCAAAACTGCTAAAAGATCTATATGTAACAGTTTTATGTCCAGGTTTAGAATTTTTATATTCTTTTTAAACAAGTTACGCATATGGGTAAATGATCACTACAACCACAGTAGGGGTGCATATTTCAATAATATTTTGTACTTGGTAACATAGATATGATCTATTAAAGCGTCCGATGTAGAAGTAATGCGGGGTAGGAGAATTAACTAATTGTGACAGCCCAAAATTTACGAAAAGTTGATTCCATTGGAGATTACTTTTACAAAGATCTATATTGAAATCTCCTAAGAGGACGACTTCGGAATTTGTGAGTGAAACGTCTTCCATCATGTTGTTAAATTTATCATACCATTGACATGTTCCACTGGATTCCTATACAGAAATCCAATAAGTAATGGTTTGTTGTTTTTAATCTTAACTTCAATCCAAATCGACTCAACGCCATGACTTTCGAAAGCTGTTACACGTTGATAAGTTAGAGAAAGACTAGAATAAAGTATCAAACCTGTTTGTAAAGGACCTACTGGGTCAAGGCGAATGTGATGGTAACCCTG
Organism: Conus ventricosus; assembly: GCA_018398815.1. Taxonomy (NCBI): domain Eukaryota; kingdom Metazoa; phylum Mollusca; class Gastropoda; order Neogastropoda; family Conidae; genus Conus; species Conus ventricosus. The sequence goes on along the minus strand of JAFLJL010013548.1, from coordinate 17,593 downwards.
GTATTGAAAGCTCAGAATCAGATATATGACTTGTTAGTCTTGTTTCAGCACAGCAAAATATATGGAATTGCTTTCCAGAATTAAATAAGATGGAGGCAAGTTTCACGCGCTTGTTAAGTATATGATTAATGTTTAAGTAGCCTATTCTAAGACCCTCTTTACTTGGCCAGTCATGTACAGGCGACATTTTAGACGAGAAAACAATTTGCCACAGGTACTAGGTCAGTGAAATTCGATTTACAATCCAAAAGAAAACAACAATCAAAACAAACGAATTGGCAAAAGTCACACTAGAGCTCCAAACATGCAAAGTACACTTATGGCAATGAAAAGATGGCGAAATTAAATCTGTTATGGTAACTCATCAAGTCAACAAACAAGTTATTTTAGGGGCTGACCGCCAAAATCCCTCAATAACTAGAAACAGACAAGAATCCAATCACAATAGTCCCGGTCAGGTCCGAGGGAGACAGTTCAATGCCGACACGACTGTGATAACATGAACACAAACTTAAAACAAAACACAAGCAGTTAATAACATACATGTACTGTGATAAAAAGGGAAGAAAAGCATACACCCCCCCCCCTTTTTTTTTTTCTTCACCCACACATGGACATCAAAGACCTATACGTTTAAACTTGTTTAACAATATCCATAGAGAATAGTTTACAACTACCATGCTGATTTTGTTTTTTTGGTAAGCCAGCTGTGATGCCATGTTCAGAATTTGTTGGGCATACTGACCCAACAGGGTTGTAAGGTTGGGGCCAGTCCTTATGATTATAAGGGGACTGAGGCCACATAGGCGAGGAAATAGGATTCATAGAATTTCCTCCATGGGACTGTCTTGGATAGTGGGCCATATCATGGCAACCATTGCAAGTGGTGGAGATGGGGATAGGAAGAATTGGGGGGGGGGGGGGGGGGGGGGGTAAGAAGCCAATAGATTTTGTCTATCAAAGGAACGTGAAAGGAAAGCGATGAGGTTGGAGCTTCAAAAAGGGCATTGGGATTTCCTCTTTCTGACAACTGGCTACCTTTGGGCAAACAAGCCGACATATCTGAGACCTCTCTCGTTCTCTCTGGAGGATTACTTTCATGAGGAGGACCTACAAGTCAGGGGCCATCCTGTCAGGGCCTATCCTGTCAGAGATTATCTGGCCATTAGGGTGGGAGGGTAACATGGGGAAATGGGAGGAGGAGTACAATGGAGGAACACGCGTATTCCTAGGGTGCCTGAAATTGGGGCCAATGAGTTGGGAGTGGTTCTCAACATGTTACCATAGTTAGCCACATGGTGTAGTTGTCGCTGATAAATCTCAGAGTAACCATTGGAGAACTTTAACACTCTGAGAAAAGTCTTGAACTCCCGATTGAAATGGACTGTGGAAGGACTTTTCTGAAATTTACAGCCAGAGACGCTGTCCCTTTCTGATTGGGGTGAGTCGCATCACTGTACGCCGTTTTTCGTGGGGCACCACTTCTGGCCACAAAGGCGTCGTGATTGTCGACCAGATCGACTTTCATGCTTGTACAGGCCGAGTACATGTTTTTATTGGATGGCACTATGCTGTTATTCAGCTGGTGTCGCCTTGGGCAGAATGATTGAGCTCAGAGCAATATAAGCAGCAGGAAAACAGGTCTGACACAGCTCATTGAGTTCACGCCATACTGAATAGTAATAGGACCTCTAGGACAATCATTTACTCCAACATGAAGAATGAGAGTAGAGAACAGTAATATGCCGACTCTACGCCACTTTCGCCCTCAACCAGTTTTCGGGCGAAAGTGACGTAGAGTCGGCATATTACTGTTCTCTGACAAGTAAGACTTCAAACCAAAAATAACGATTATTTACAAACAAACATACTGTGTAGGGGTTATCCGTTTTCAATACTAATTTCTAAACTTTTCAGATTTCAGTTTTTGTTTAATCCTGTGTTTTTCATGGTCATTTTCAATAACATCATTTTCACGCAAACATTCATCAAATGAGTCTCTGTCTTTCATGTGAAATAGAACTACAGTCTTTAACTGTTCTCTAAAGTCTTTTAAAACTGAGTTATATTTTGACATAAAATCCACACACTTATCCCAGCATGTCTTCCACTGAAAGCTAGTTTCGACAAAGTGTTTCTCTTTTTAACTATGTCTCTTTCTGCCGAACAGTCATCTATAATAAATAGTGTCTGCGTTCCTTCAAACAGTCTATAAAACTGTTCTAAACACTCACTCAGTTTATTGCTAGGATTAACTAAATATATGTCATCATCTGCCCATATAAACCTTCTATCATGATATGCTTTGTTCCATTTAAGTTTGGGCAGAAAATCACAATATGATTAAAATTATAGCGATAAACTGTTTGTAATAGGTCGAGGATAAATATTGTTTTTCCACACCCAGTCTGCCACAAATCAATGAGCAATGAGGAGTTTTTGCCATAAAGTTTAACGCTCCATAGTTTTATAACAGAACTTAATCTAATCCAGTTATTATTTTTATCATACTCTCCGTCAAAACTTGTTCAGTATAATAAAACCCTATGAGGCCTAAATGTGTAAGATTAATCCAATTCAGTTCTGTAAGATTGTTTCTATTTAAGTCAACATTGATTTTGTTGCTTGTTGTTATGATCTTAATATCCTCACCATTGTGAAGAACGACGATGGTAACGTTAAGGCGTTTAACGTCTAAGTTTTGCCAGCTAATATTAATTCCTTTTATAAGGTCATCACTAACGCCCACAACCCATCCCTCTCCACATCTTTAAGACAGAAATTTCAAATATCATTGTGAACGTGTCTCCTAATTTCTGCTTGGAAAGAACTGTAATTTTGTAGAAGCTTTTTTTACAACTGTTTCTTTTCTGTGGAGGATGTACTGCTTTTTCCATACGGCGTTATTTCAATCTCTTTCCGACTATTGTCGTCCGGCATAAGACTTACATGTAAAGGGCCAGAGTTGAATGCTTTTCTGAAACTTTTTGACGGCCACAAACTGTAAATGGGCTTATGAATTCAAATTTTATGTTCCCATTCAAAATATGGTTACGTGCCCCCCTATGCAGGTCAGGTTTTCGACTTTTTTATTCATACTGGCAACATTTATGCCTCTAGATTGCGCAGTGTTCTAGTTTAGGATAACTTTTTGGTGTCGCCAACCTCTTTGCCGTTTATAATCACCATCTTTAGTGTCCTCGCAAACCATACAAAGCGCCTATTTTCACCGTTTTGTTCAAGTCACCGCAAACGTCTGCAGGTCTTTTAATTTCATAAAGTTATACCCCCTTACAAGGCGCCTAATGTACCTCCTGTTTCTTCTGGCCCACGCGACATCTTTTTAGAACTACTTATTATTTTCTATCCCCCACACCACATGTGTAGGTTATCACTTTCACAACTTTCCCCACTTTTGTCTGTGCAATTTTTATATTAAATGATCCCTAACCCTACCACAAACTAATCCTTTTAATGTAGAAATTAGGGAATTGTATAATTTCATATCGCAATATTGCAGCTTTCCCTGACGGAAGTGCGCTTAAAACAGTTGAGGGCCTCCATCATATAAGTTTCTCAGTGCTCAGCTCATCCAAAATGACATAGAGTAATGTATGTAATGCAAGATCGAGCGGATTTTCCCCCTCATAATTGTTTTGTTTGGCACAACTCTAAGTCTATGATTGTCATCTGCAAAGACCTAAAACATTTTAGCTAGCTCTACATCAAAAAGGTAAGTGCTACTTCTTCTTCAGGTTTGACTGGTAACATTGTTTTTAGATTTGCATTTGTTTAAGTTGAGAGTAATGTCGAAATTACTCATTGCTTCTTTTAGTCGAACAAAACCCGTAATAACCCTCAGGTCTGGTATAACCGGCTAACTACTTCCCTTCTTTTATTAACTTTTAGAACTGCATTATTCTTCTGGATTCACTTATATTAACCTACGACTTTGTAGAATATTCTTGGAGCGGCGCACCGTTTTGGCCGCAATTGTTATCAATAGCATGTTCTACCAAACGAAGGCCGGTCTTGGGTTGTTATTGTACAAACATTTTTTTAAACGAAATAAAAATGAGTGCATTCAAATATATGGTTGCCAAAACTATTCTGTTGGGCCGCACTACAATCTTAAAAAATATAGCCAATGATCTCTTGACATTTGCTGTGACCCAGGGACTGCCCTCTTTTCATAAAAAGGTGTAGTACTCCTTAAGCAGCCTATCTTAACCCCCCTATTGAAACGACCACACCAAGAAGCGTGTTTAGTCATCCGAATGCAGTTCTTTATCAGAACCAGTTTGAACTTTGCAGTGTTTTGCGCATTTCAAATGGGTGTGGAACGTGTCGTATGCCCGATCTTTATCACCATGATCCTTTGGTTCGAGGCTCAGTGTACAGATTTCATTTTTTATTTTACACCTTCAGCGTATTTTGACTGAACTGCATGCTCATTACCAAATGACCAAACCGTTGTAAATCCACTCAGCAAACAGAATAGGACATGACTGGCTTTTTGAAAGGATCTGTAACGAATTCAATATTACATCAAGACAGGCTTTAGACAAAAAGTTGGAACATATTCATGGCCTAGGCGACTTATTTCGGGGGCACGCACAGTAAGTATAACTATGACTTGATCCTCCTTTCAAATCTTTCTATTTTGCACAACTGTTGCGCCTGGGTCCCTACAGCAAGAGCATAAAACAGCCATGGAAACCATTTATTTAGACATTCTAGGGCCTATAGGGCGGATAGAAGAATTATAAACGACTCTCTGTCGTTACTTACGTTTGGTGTTTGCTAGGGTCGCATGCCACAGCAGATTCGAGCATAACTGATCTTCTACTGGGCTTTGACCCCCCCCCCCCCCCCCCCCCCCACCCAATACTTAGCAATTTTAGAGGACGCCATTAATTCTACAGTTGATTTACTACAAGTAATCCAAAGTACCAATGTTTTTACAATACGCAAGATCGAAAGTAGACTTTGTGTTGGCATGGTTTATACATGCTGCCTTCTGACCTCCGATCCAGATAGGTAAATAATTCATAGAATAATGAATTTTATAGCAGGCACTGAACAGAAGGTTGGGAAAAATGGACATAATTCTAGAGTCCAGTAATATTACAAACCATTAAAAGAACACCCAAGAATAAGTCATTCAATCTCGTGGCCAAACGCCAAAGGCCATGAAGATCAGGCAAAGCTCGCGGGACTTGTTATCGATGACCATGAATATGAAAAGACCAGCGCTTGTTTCTCAGATTAATGGCATCATAGGATTACATGGTCCTTTATCTTACTAAATGTAACCCCAACTATACAAATGAACTAACTGTCCATATGTGCTCGGCCTAAAGCCAACTAACTTTTTGCTTGCCAGTAGACAAAAGCCAGTGGACAATATCCCCAATATTCCTGGTAAAGCGTCCCACCGGCCTTTACCGGATATTTATTTAATAAATCCGCACGCTGATCAAGCTGTTTTTGTCCCATGATTTATCACGGTGGTGGCCGGGGATGGAGGCGGAGGCACTGAACTATGCCCTCACGCCGCTGTAATAAGCAACCCACAGTGACTATTGCAAAACCTAAGGCTGTTATAACGCTTGCTAATGTGACTCCCGTGCTCTCTAAACAGTATGGGGGTTCTTATTCTTTCTGTAGTGCTATCGTGTCTTCATATAAATTTTTTCGCTAGTTTCTCTTATTCGATTCATTGAGTTCGTAAATGGTCGGTTAGTAGTCAGCGCCTTCTCAGTCTTGCCGAGTCTTTTTGTTCATGATCTTTTCAGTCTTTGTCTTATTCTTTCTTTAATATCAGGCCCTAAGTTGGCGTCATCAGCATCAACGAGTTTTTCTTTTTCTCTTTTTATCTGCTCATCTAGTTCACCTAGTTTTGCTAATGGTTTGTTAATTCGCTTGATGGTTCTTAAGCATGATCCAAGGGCCGCTATTTCTCGCACTTGGGCAGTCGGGGGGTCGTGTATAGTCTTTACTGCCTCGTTTCTTCTGAAAAACTGGTTTCTGCTTTATTGCCATTTATTATTCCATTCTGCCGATTGATTTTAATTCTTCAAGTTCCATGGTTTGTACTTTGGTTAGCTGTTGGGGAGTTCCTTGCAGTGGTGTTTTGAGTTTAGAAAACTGCATCCGCCTTATTTCGGTCTAACAAGCAAGGCGAATTTGATCTTTCACACCTGAGTCTTTGTATAATTGTCACTCTTGGCTAAAAACTTTTGATGCGTCTGGTTTAGCTTGTAAGCCGGCAACAAGTTGTCCTGGTGTTATTACAGACACATGACCATCTTCTAATTCAAAATCATTTTGGTCTATAAATTCGGGAGGTCTTGACCTAAACTTTTGTAAAATGTTCGACTCGTTACTTTCTGTTAATTCCCGCCCATTGAGAGCGTTGAGCGATGCTGTGTCTGTCACAGGGATCATTTCACTCTTGTCGTCTCAAGATCCAAAAACATCATAATCTTCGCATCTTCAATGCCTGCCATGGTTTTAAATTAATTAATTAAATTTTTATTATGCCTTTAATAAAAATGTCACAAGCACATGGTCGATTCTTGACCCGCATTGGATGCACTGAAGAACCCGTTGGCGTTAAGGAAATACGCGGACTAATACTTTTTCAAATAATCCATCTACTATTGATGCAGATCAATTCTTACTGTCAATTTCCGACCTAGGAGCAAATGCCCGTGATTGTGCCAGGCTCTGCGCGGTTTTACTTTCAAAAAATAGCGCTCGCTTCAACAACAGACCCAAACAGGGACCAGTTTGACAGAATCTGGGGCGGGCAATCGTGAAAGAAAATTTCTATAAAACTTGAGGGGCAAGAAAGTTTTTCTTTACACAAATGCAGACATATTTTTAACCTATTCTGATCTCTGGGCTAAACCGGGACTGAAAGGGCTGGACGTTGCGTTTTTCAAGGGAATAGAAAATGAACGAAGCACTCTAAAAACATAGAATAGGTGCCGCAGATACTAAAGACGGCAAAAAGTATGCGGCTGTAAATTTTGCGTTTGGAAATCGCTTTTCCATTCCCTTAGATTTTGAGTTGTTAAAAGCGCATGCGCCATACTTTCAAGGAGCATTAAAAGACAGATTGTCATATGAACTAACTTTTAATGAATACAAACGGGTTATCAAATCATCAGACACCGAAGCAAAGTACAGCATTTCTGACATCTCGTTAGAGTTTGACGTTGTTAGCAGCCCTAATTTAGCAAGGCTGATTGAGCAAAAATATCAGTCAAAATTAGCAATATATTACGAAAGAGTGATTCATCATACAACATATCCCAAAGCAGGGCAGACACTATATGGAATTTTAGTTTTAGTGCCGCAGCAAGATCGCTTAAAGGTATTTTATTGCTGTGTGAAGATGAAGAACCATTCAAAAGAGGAAGTGAAAAGTTTTTTAATCCAAAAATAACGAAAGTACAATGTTCGATTGAGGGCAGTCCTAACCAAATCTATGCTAGCGGGCTTAAACCTTATCAGCATTTTGATGAAATAAGAAAACTGTTTGGAGGTGGGAGGTGTAGAAATCCAACAGTTGACCTTGTGGCTAAAGATTACACCTTCACAGTGTAAGACTTGATGATTATTTAACAACAAATACGGTTTATGGATTGACCTAAGGTCAACGGAGGATAATCAGCTACATGGAAGCGGGAGAACTGTGAGAGACGTAATAAACATTCAAATTGATAAAGAAGAAGAAGCCGATAAACCGCTTAATGTACATTTGTTTTTATTATATGATGCGCAGCTGAATATTGAAAATAACAGATTAAAAGATATACAATACTAAATTATTTTTATTTTATAAAAAGCATGTATGTTAAACATAGCCAAATGTGCCTACAGCGCCGCCAAGAGAAGAGAGTGATAGTAGAAAGCCTGACATAAAAGCCTTCAGATTAAACAAACATTACGCAAAATGACAAACAAAAACTAGAGCAGGAACTTTCAAATACAGCCAAAACCAAACGAGGTATTCTGCTGCCTTTAATGACTGTTCCATATGTCAATAATGAGCCATCGACTATAAGCGCCGCATCAGCAGGAACGAGTGTTGTTCTTAGCAACGGGCATAGGCGCACCCGCAGCTTTACCTTAGGCGGGTTTGTCTTTAGCTCTCTCGGGCTGTGTTCATTAGCTGTATGTGCGGCTGGCAAAAAATTAAAAACTAAACTCCAAAAGCACACAGCTATGGTTCAATAATAACGGCTAAACTTAGTTCGTTTAAATTACAATAAATAAATGCGCTTGTTGACTCAAACATCACGGATGATGAAATTTAATCGTTTACAGGCCGATTTTGATGACTACTAAAGACAATAAGTTTGATCTTCAAAGAAAGGCACGCAGGGCAAGTTTTTCTCTAAACAGCAGAGCCGGCAGATAATAATGGAATGCTTAAAAAAAGTAAACGAGACATTAAACTCTGTTTCTAAACAGATCACATTAACTACACCAAAGGTGTTTATACTTTAGTTATGAGTCCAAGCACAAAAAGACGTGATATTGATTCTGATTAAGTATTTTTTTTTAATTTAATAAGGATTTTGGCTTAGAAAAGAAAGGGGACAGCATGGCTAAGAGATCATGAAGGACATGACGAGACGAATTGTTTTGAAGGAATGCTCGAGGAGAGAGCGTTTATCAAGAGCCACTGAATATAATTGATTTAGAAGTTATTGACCCAACAAACGTACAGGCAAGTGTGTTCATGCTATTTCTCAATGTCAAGGAGTAAAACTAAACAATTAGACCCGCCTGGTTTTAAGTAATGTTAAGATGTTTTATCGACTATGTAACAATATGTAGAAAATTTAGAAGTCTGGGTCTCAACTAAACAGCAGACTATTCTTTTCTCATAAACGACTTAACACCCGGTTGGGCAGACGAAATGCTTTACACAGTTGACGCTGCCGCTGAAGAAGCTAAAATGAGAGGCTTCTGGTTGGGCAGAGGGCGCACAGTAGTCATTAGAGATTTAGATTAAAACAGGCTAAGGTATGCACCGATTGTAGGCAGGCTGACATTACGCTACCCGAGAGTTGGTTTTAAAGAGAGCAGTTTTAAACATAAAAAATTCAGACAACCAAATGTTTCATGTGTGTGCGTTTGCAAGGCTGCATCATGTCCGCGAAACGCAGATGAGAGAGGACTAACTTCGGCAATACGCCAAAGATTTAATTCAATGGAATATCTTTCTGTTAGTGGTAGACCAAATTGTCAGTTGAAGAACAAAACAAACAAATAACTGTCAATATCTACACATGGGATGAGGAAACAAATTTGGTGCCAATTAAAGTGTCCAAGAACAGTCCACAATAGGCGAACCAGCCCAATAGTCATGTGGGACATTACTCCTAAGATGTTTTCGCAGCAGGGCTGCCCCTGCACAATTACACATTGATACGCGCAATGAGCAGGTTATTATGCGCATACTTCAAAACATGAACTAAACAAGAATTCTGTAGAAAATGTTTAACGAGGAATTTCCAAAACCGCTCAAGCCGCGCTTGAACATTATAAAACATTGTAAAAAGTTCTGTATAGACTGTAAGTCAGAACTAACTTACGCCCCGCCAGGATCTAAAGTTAGTTTTAAAGACACTGGAATCGGACTGAAAAACAAGTCCATACGTTAAGTTTACGCAGACTTCGTGTCGCTTATTGTTCTTATGAAGGGCCAGCACCACAAAAAACTTCGAAAACAGTCTTAATGAGTATTCATCAGATTTGTTCATTTGCCTTTCATTATTGTTAGGTCGGATGGCGTGTATTCAGAACCAGAAGTATATAGAGGACAGATGCTGCAGAAAAATTCTTAAAAACGCATGCGCAAGTGCGCATTGAACTGTTCTAATAATCTGAATATTTATCTGAAATCATAATGACGCCTGAGACCTACAACAGTATGACTCAGCCACACATTGTTGAGATTTGCGGTTTAGAGCTAAGCCCCCAAGAGTGTTAAACCCTCAGTAAGAGAACCATGATCACATTATTGGGTAGTTAGTTTAGACCGGGTGCAGCGCACAGTAAAATGCATTCTTCAACTAAAGTTTGATCCAAAGACATGGAAGCTGCCTGTATTCTTTCACAATTGCGAGGTTATGTCTCTTCACCTTATATGCAAGCAGTAACCAGCGCTTCATGGTAGATGCTTTGCACTGTCATCAGAAAAGTACATGGGTTTCACTTTACAATAACATGTCTTTCTACGACTCTTTGCCGCACATGATGGGCTCATTAGAGGCACTGGCTATGTCCTTAAAGTCCTGCCCAATAACGGAAAAATATTTTGACTCAACTCTTGTTAGAAAGGGTGTTTACCCTTATGAGTACATGAACAGTTGGGAAAGGTTTGACAAGAGACGCTTCCTCCTAAAGGCGCGTTCTTTTCTAGTCTTAGAGGAAAGGACATCAGCGACTCCGATTACCACATGCTCAAGATGCTTGGCAAAAGTTAGAGTGTAAAACGATGGGAGACTATCAGATTCCTATTTAATGGCAGATGTATGTTTGTTGGCGGACGTCTTTGAAAATTATAGAAAGACCTGCATGAAACATTATAGCCTGGATCCTGCGCATTACATTTCTGCGCCCGGGATGAGCTGGATGCTTTCTTAAAGTTTACTGGAGTACAAATTGATTTATTGTCAGATTTACCAATGCTTCAGATGATTGAAAACGGATTGCGTGAGAATTAGTATGGCGTCGCATCATTACTGTAAAGCAAACAACAAATACTTGGACGACTAGATCCGAGTAAAAGGCCTAACTATCTCATGTATTAGATGCAAACAATCTGTATGGATGGGCTATGGCGCAATCGCTTCCATTACGCAACTTTAAAATGTACACAGGCGCGACCCGAACAATATTCAAAAGGCATTAAAGTGGTTGGGCATTTGGCGCCAGATCAACAGCGCGGTTTCATTCTAGAAGTTGACTTAGAATATCCTCATGAAACTCCATGACCTGCATAATGACTATCCTATAGCAGCAGAAAGTCTAAAGACGAATCCAAGAGAACCACCTAAACTTGTGCCCAATCATTCGAGGCAAAAAAAATTATGTCTGTCATTACAGACTTCTACAATTTTATTTAAGACATGGTTTAAAGTTGACAGCTGTTCATCGTATAATTGCTTTTGATCAAGAACAGTTCATGAACCATACATCATGAAGAACACTGATCCAGAACCAAATCCACAGATGCTTCAGAAAAAGACTTTTTCAAGCTGATGAACAACAGCTGTTTTGGAAAGACTATGGAAATCCGCACAAGCGTAAAGATGTCAGATTGGTTACCAGAGAGAACGAAGCAATTAAGCTAACTTCAAAACCTAATTATCAGGACTTCAGAAGATTTCATGACCAGCTTTTTGGCATAATGATGAAAAAAAAGAAAGTCAAATTAGACAAACCCGTTTTTATTGGGTTTACTGTTTTAGAATTATCAAAGCTTTTAATGTTAGAGTTTCTTTATGACTACTTTAAGCCCTCGTATCCCGAGTCTAGAGTACTTTACACAGATACAGATAGTTTTGTTATAGATATCCCTACTGACGACATCAATAAAGACATGGAAACCGAAGTAGCTAAAGGGCATGCGGATGGTATGATACATCTGATTACCCTAAAGATTCGCCTTTGCATTCAATTACTAACAAGAAGGTTTTAGGAAAGATGAAGGATGAATTATCTGGAAAGGTGATCAAGGATATGTGGGCTAAGGTCAAAAATGTACAGTATTTCGAGCCAGAGAAAATCATTAAGAAAGCAAAAGGAATATCCCGCAGCGTTGTGCAGTCAAACATATCACATGACAACTACAAAGAAGCATTGTTTGGCAATAAACTTTCATCATGACAACGTAAAACTGCGATCTAATCTACATGAGATCAACACAACAGTTGTAACAAAGAAGTCATTAGATAGAACAAACACAAAACGGTGTTTGTTAATCCGGAGTTTTCATATGCAATCGGGCACTGGAGGAACCGCGATAACAGGGGTTTTATATTTTTCATCAACTTTTATTATAAGATCAATCATAGCTTCATCCAATTCATTTAAATCTTTTCTCATGTTTGCTTGACGAGTTCGAATTTTTTTTATTATTTTCAAGATATTCTTTTTCCCAATTTGGGGGTTTGAGTTGTAGGTGATCTGGATGATTTAGCATGCATTGATTAATCCTCGAAAATGTTTCCTTAATAGCATTACACGCCTGAAATGATTCCCGTATCATTTTCATGGTCTCTTCCTTTACCATTCTTGTTTCGTTCTGCGCTTCCTTCTGGCCTTCCATTTAAACCAAAATATGTTTACGTAAATTAATTAAAGCGGAACTGTGTCTGCGGAATTATCTGCAGTTCTTCTTTCACAAAAGAATCTTTGAGGAGCTGGTTGTTTTGTTGTGTCAGTTTCTCGTAAATAATACACGGGCGGATTCATTTTTACAATTCTTTTTATTCATATGGATCAATACTCCAAATTGGATCGGTTGCCCTGATGCGAGTGTCCCCTTCTGCTTCTCCCGTAAATAAAGGTACCTTACTTTCAAACCAAACGGTAATAGTTTGCTGGGTGTACTGGAGTCTTCAGCAACATTTTATTGTTTTTCTTTGATTGCTTGTACTGGTTTTTAGTCCTTTAAATTCTTCATTATCATTGCGCGCAAAACTGAGGGCAGTCTTCTAACCCATTCCTGTGTTGCGAGAGTTGTCAATAAGCTCTCTGTGATACTGGTAGGAGAAAAGTCTTCGGCTAACTGTTTGTTAAAGTTTTCAACTAAAGCCTGTGATCTGTGAACTCCCGGAATGCCTCTTCTAATAGTAACTCTGTGTTTTAACAATAATTGATTCACTTGACCTTTAAATTCTTTTCCATCATCGACTTGAATCATGCGAGGATAAGTTAGTGGCCCTCGTTGGTATATCAGTTGTATAGCGACAGCAACAGCAGAAGCACTCTTTTGTGTTAATGGCTCCGCATCTTGTATCTTGAAGCCATGTCAATGACTGTGAGTGCGTACTTAAATCTTTTTTCGTCTAATCCTATCAGAGGGTAAATATATAGAAGATCCATTTGATGGTGTCGTTTGGAGTTGTATTGACAAAGTGTGGTCTCTGTATTCGTCTAGGGCAGGTAAATAAATTTGCCAGATGCTTGTTTAGATAACCATTCCTTCGCTGTTTGTTCACTGACTCCCGCCGCTTGGCTTAGCTTTGTATGCTGTGATACCCTTCCAATATCCTTTGGGCGAATAATAGATTTTGTTCATTTTTTATTCAGCCAATATTATGCGCAACAAAATACACGACGGTCATACAAAAGGCAATAAACGCGATTTCTTGCATCTTTGTTTTTCTGATGGTTGATAAAAGTCACTGAATTTTGGTGGGGGCAATGTCTCGATTGGTTTTGCCTGTTACAAGATAATATTGTTTTAATTGCTTGATCAACATTTTTAAATGTTAAGCTGCATGCCCCTGTTTTTTCAGTGTGTCATTAATAAAATCTAACTGCTCAAGTCTCTGCTTTTCATAGGCGTCTTGTGCAGCTGCTAGTTGCTCTATAGCTTTGTTATGTCTTTTTATCTCGCCTCATCCCGTAGTTTACTAAATGCGAAATTACTTCCGCTAAAAGCAAGCGCATTCACCACAGCGCCACCTATCATCATTACAATGAAGCCATTTTTTATAAATGTATTTTTTATTTACATATTTATACTGTCTGGAATTATTCCTGCTTAACTAGAAAATCTTTCGTGGCAACCGAAGCTGCAATGATAGCAATCAGCTTTGCTGAATCCTCAAAGTCTAGTTTGCCAAGATCTGCTGGTTTAATTCTTAACAAGCTTTTACCAAGCATTGAGTATCCTACACTTAGGCCTCCAATAACAGCAGAATGGTATACAAGGTTAGCAATAGTTTTTTTCGGTGCCTCATTTTAAAAAATAAAATAATTATAATTAATATAAAAAAACATGAACAGCGATGATCTACTACAGCTACAGGGCAGCCTAAACCTTCCTGAACTTATGAATGACCAAGTTGATGACCAAGCTATTATGCCCAAAAAGGAGAGGCTGAAATTTTTTGGCAGCATGTGGGAAAACAAAACAGTTCCTCGGAACTGAATTCAGCATAGAACAGATTCAACAGATGTCTCCACAAGACATTATAAAGTATCATAACAGGTATGAAGCGCAGTTGGGGTCGAGAATGGTAAAAAGCGTTGGCAAACGGTTTCTTAGTTTGTACACTAAACTAGTCAGTAGATTTGCTCCCATTGATTCTGAACAAGATCTTACGTATGATTTAACGCAAGATCCAGTTTTAACAAAGTCATTAGAGTCTCTAGGGTGTGATTTATACTATAGATTTGGAACATTGTTATCGCCATTAATCATGGGATTAATAACTTTTAATCATATAGATTTTGTTTCCCTTCAAAATGAACGAGCTGGAAAATCAGCAGAACCAGAAAACACTGAATCAGGTGAGAAAGTAACCAAGCCAGAAAATCAGCAGAAAACACTGAACCAGGTGGGGACCATTAAAAATCCTGGCGTGTTTGAAGCAGGAAAAAAATAGCAGAGTGGAACAGACAAAAAAAATTAATGTTACAGAATATGACTCATCATGAAAACATAACACCGCCAACGCCAGAACAAGTTGATTCAATGCCAGCTATAAAAACTCCATGTGATTCAAGGGCCCCAAAGTCTTCATGGAATATTGAACTTAAAAAACTGTTGCCATTTTTGGCGCCATTGCTGCTGTTGGGGCAGTTATTACGGCTATAAAATATATACACAATGGCAACAGAAACGAAAGCAATCAAAAAAATCTGAACCACTAAAGCAGAAAAAGACACCAGCACGCCAAAACCGCCAATAACAAAGCATCATTTTGATCCATTTATAATGGAATAATATTTTAAGAACTTAATTTAAATTTTTTTATAAAAATAGATCATGGCGTATTATAAAATGATGGTGTCAATAAATAAAGACATGGAGTCTATAAAAGACATTTCCATAGACCAGAATTGTAATCAATGCGGTTGCTTCGGATGTAAAAACTTCATTAAGATCTATGCAGAGAACGCTGAGCAAGACATCCTCAACGATGACGTTTTTTGAGGCGTGTGTGTACTATCTTAGACATTTACTATTTAAGATAAAAACATAGATTGTATTTTTTGATAATTATAAGATAACTTAAATAAGACCTTGGTTGTACTTAGAGGATGACTTAGTTATGATCTTAGGTTAACTTGGTAAGAACTTGATCAAGAACTTATTAAGAACTTGTGAATGACTTGAGGATGACTTTAGGGCAACTTGAGGATGACTTAAGGATGACTTAAGATAACTTAAGAATAACTTGAGGACAACTTGACTTGGAGTACCTTGGAGTAACTTGAGTTAAGAACTTGTGGATGACTTGAGTGTGTGCATGTGTGTGGGGTGGGGTGGGGTGGGGTGGGGGTGTGCATGCGTGGGGTTGGGGGCGTGCGTGCGTGGGGTGGGCAAAACACACGCACACACAAACAAACAAACAACAAACACACAATAGACAGGACAGTGCTTGTAGGAAAGTGAAGGGGGCTTTTTGTTGTCCACACTTGAACGTCGTAAATTCAAGACAGCCACGTTGAAGATTATTCAAAGCAGCCACCAAGTGCATTTATCAAAAGCTTGATTTAATAAACAAGACAGTTGAATAAAGTACACTCTGTGGCCGCCTAAAAAGGCAGCCTGGAGCAGGTGAAGAAGTTGAAGCAGTAGCAGGGTGTTTGAAGCAAAACGGTGAAGGTAAAGCAGGTCGTTGAAGAAGGCAGCATAACACAAAACATCATTTCATTATATAACAAAGTCATGTGGGCAGGAGTGAGAATGCATGATCGTTACTATATTTAGAGTCATGTCATACTACAGAGTGGCTCGGCGCTTTCTAGGTCATCAGGCGAGCTCGCCTGATTGACCCAGTATTGCTTGGTGCTTTCTAGCCGGATCAATGCTGGCAAAATGCCAGGCCAGCGGTAGTAAAACTAGCTGTGGAAGTGCTCAATTACTCCTGCCATGCAGGTTCTAACACGTCATGTGTATCATGCCAGAATGCTTTAAAGTTGGGGTTGGATTGTATGTATTTCAGAATGAGTTTTCGTTTGTTGTATAACCATTGAAGAAATCGCGAGTTTGTGAAATTTTGGATAAGAAAGAAACAAAATGACACTTCAATTAGTCTTCTTGCACGAGTTAGATCAACCAGCAAATCTTCTTTCAGATAAGACTACCCAGTTTTTTTGTTTTTGACTGTTTCAAAATTGTCTTTGCTTTCTGAAGCCAATGCCCTAAAAAGAGAGCCTGAGAAAGAGATTTCCTTTCGTCATCTTTCACAGAGTAACAAGCACTCTGTAAGATGGGAGTCATTTCTTGAACAGTTTCAAAGGTTTTGGTTTCATCAAATGGTTCGAAGGTAGCTCACAAAGCTGTGTTTTTCAAATATTTGTCAAGATCTTCAACTGATAGTTCCGTTTTTTGTTGCGGAAACAAAAACGAAATGCTTCCTTTTGGCTTTGAGGGAGGAGAACAAGGCTCGCCACTCAATTTCTTTTGACAAAAAATTTGCCATGGCCTCATGATAAACAAATGTATTTTTTCCACAAGATCGTCTGTTGATCAGAAAGTTTTTCCTTGCGAAGATAACAACATTTCAGCCGTTTCTTGAGTAATATTCGTGTCACTTCCAGCACTGGCAGAAGGCATTGAAACATCACTTCCCTGACCTCGCCATGTTTTTAACACCCACAAGTTCTAATGCTAGCCACACTCGCGCACGTCTTACAGCACGTCTGTCAGATGTAAAATGGTAGAAGTTGCCACAACACAACGCGTCACGTGATTTAAGCTCAGCACTTGATTTGATAAGAGGCTACACAAGATCTAGCACGCAGCAGGCTCGCCTGTCACGCGGTATTGCCCTTGCTAAGTCATGAAGCCCAACAGCACAAATTAAGTGATCAGGTGTCAACCTAATGGCGGGTCTTTGCAGTATTCGATGGTGCGGATTCCTTAGGCGGGTTAACAATTAGCAATTAAAGCTTACCGCCCCGGCCGTTTGTGTATGGGGGCGCGTTCAGTAACTGCTAGTTTTCCCTACGTTACTCTATGGGGATGCGTTCAGTCCTGGCTACTTTCTTACGCTACTCCGAAAACTTAGTAAATTAGTATTGAAACGGATAACCCTACACAGTAATGTTTTGTTTGTAGATAATCGTTATTTTTGTTTATTGAAGTCTTACTTGTCAGAGAACAGTAATATCTGATTCTAGGTCACTTTCGCCCGAAAACTGGTGAGGGCGAAAGTGCGTAAGAGTCGCATATTACTGTCTCTGACGTCTTATTGGAGAAGCTAACCCTCAACTATGAGTCATCTTCAACCTGTGGTCTTCGTGGTCGACTGGTTATGAAGAATCATCATGATCTAAGCTGTAAACGAAAACTTTCCTTTTTTGTTTTTGTTTTTGATAG
>JAFLJL010013547.1:25000-28246 GCA_018398815.1 Conus ventricosus | reverse complement strand
TTGTACTGTGGTGGTGGTGGTGGTTGTGTACTGTGGGGGTGTGTACTGTGGTGGTGGTGGTGGTTGTGTACTGTGGCGGTGGTGGTGGTTGTGGACTGTGGGGGTGTGTACTGTGGTGGTGGTGGTGGTTGTGTACTGTGGGGGTGTTGTACTGTGGTGGTGGTGGTGGTTGTGTACTGTGGCGGTGGTGGTGGTTGTGGACTGTGGGGGTGTGTACTGTGGTGGTGGTGGTGGTTGTGTATGTGGGGGTGTGTACTGTGGTGGTGGTGGTGGTTGTGTACTGTGGCGGTGGTGGTGGTTGTGTACTGTGGCGGTTGGTGGTGGTTGTTGTACTGTGGCGGTGGTGGTGGTGGTGGACTGTGGGGGTGTGTGACTGTGGTGGTGGTGGTGGTTGTGTACTGTGGGGGGGTGTACTGTGGTGGTGGTGGTGGTTGTGTACTGTGGCGGTGGTGGTGGTTGTGGGACTGTGGGGGTGTGTACTGTGGTGGTGGTGGTGGTTGTGTATCGTGGGGGTGTGTACTGTGGTGGTGGTGGCATGTACTGTGGTGGGGTGGGTTATTGTGGTGGTGGTGGTGGTTGTGTACTGTGGTGGTGGTGGTTGTGTACTGTGGGGGTGTGTACTGTGGTGGTGGTGGTGGTTGTTGTACTGTGGCGGTGGTGGTGGTTGTGGACTGTGGGGGTGTGTACTGTGGTGGTGGTGGTGGTTGTGTACTGTGGGGTGTGTACTGTGGTGGCGGTGGCATGTACTGTGGTGGTGGTGTGTATTGTGGTGGTGGTTGGTGGTTGTGTACTGTGGCGGTGGTGGTATGTACTGTGGAGGTGTGTACTGTGGTGGTGGTGGTGGTTGTGTACTGTTGCGGTGGTGTGTACTGTGGTGGTGGTGTGTACTGTGGTGGTGGTATGTACTGTGGGGTGTGCACTGTGGTGGTGGTGGTGGTTGTGTACTGTGGGGGTGTGTACTGTGGTGGTGGTGGTGGTTGTGTACTGTGGGGGTGTGTACTGTGGTGGTGGTGGGTGGTTGTGTACTGTGGCGGTGGTGGTGGTTGTGGACTGTGGGGGGTGTGCACTGTGGTGGTGGTGGTGGTTGTGTACTGTGGGGTGTGTGTACTGTGGTGGTGGTGGTGGTTGTGTACTGTGGCGGTGGTGGTGGTTGTGTACTGTGGCGGTGGTGGTGGTTGTGTACTGTGGGGGTGTGTACTGTGGCGGTGGTGGTGGTTGTGTACTGTGGCGGTGGTGGTGGTTGTGGCTGTGGGGGTGTGTACTGTGGTGGTGGTGGTGGTTGTGTACTGTGGGGGTGTGTACTGTGGTGGTGGTGGCATGTACTGTGGTGGTGGTGTGTATTGTGGTGGTGGTGGTGGTTGTGTACTGTGGCGGTGGTGGTATGTACTGTGGAGGTGTGTACTGTGGCGGTGGTGGTGGTTGTGTACTGTGGCGGTGGTGTGTACTGTGGTGGTGGTGTGTACTGTGGTGGTGGTATGTACTGTGGGTGTGTGTACTGTGGTGGTGGTGGTGGTTGTGTACTGTGGGGGTGTGTGTACTGTGGTGGTGGTGGTGGTTGTGTATGTGGGGGTGTGTACTGTGGTGGTGGTGGTGGTTGTGTACTGTAGCGGTGGTGGTGGTTGTGGACTGTGGGGGTGTGTACTGTGGTGGTGGTGGTGGTTGTGTACTGTGGGGGTGTGTACTGTGGTGGTGGTGGTGGTTGTGTACTGTGGGGGTGTTGTGTACTGTGGTGGTGGTGGTGGTTGTGTGTACTGTTGCGGTGGTGTGTACTGTGGTGGTGGTTTTTACTGTGGTGGTGGTATGTACTGGGGGGTGTGTACTGTGGTGGTGGTGGTGGTGGTTGTGTGTACTGTGGGGGTGTGTACTGTGGTGGTGGTGGTGGTTGTGTACTGTGGCGGTGGTGGTGGTTGTGGACTGTGGGGGTGTGTACTGTGGTGGTGGTGGTGGTTGTGTACTGTGGGGGTGTGTACTGTGGTGGTGGTGGTGGTTGTGTACTGTGGCGGTGGTGGTGGTTGTGGACTGTGGGGGTGTGTACTGTGGTGGTGGTGGTGGTGGTTGTGTACTATAACAATAACAATAATAAACAATAACAATGGTTTATTCAGTTTTTGCAGGCCCTCTGGCCCATATGAACAGGAGAACTGAATTGCACAATAACTAGCATGGTATAGGTGAGTTTGAAGAGTATAATGACAAAGAAACAAGAAATACACGGCAAATCTTATAAGCAACACAAGCAAACGTTTACATACGAATCAGTTATAGACAGAGATTTCATTTCCTTAATTTTAGGGATCAGTAATGTATACTGCAACTTTGAATAACAATTCATTGACATATTTCTACTAATAACTGTATCTTAAATTCCGATGGGAAACGATAATTAATACAAAGGTATGAATTTCCTGCGAAGTGTGGAAATGTAGGACAAATTAACATGAAATGGACATAAATCTTCAATATAATGACCATCACACTGTTTGCAAAAAGGATCAGTGATTTGTTGAGTCGAGTGACACACACTGTTCAGAGGTAGCCGATTGCATCTAAACAGACAAAACACGACGATGTTCGCGAGCAGACAACTGACTCACATAACCGGCCATTATTAACTCTGGGTGATACATACAATAGTCAGGGTATGATGAAAGCGAAGAATGCCAGTCTTGAAAATATGAATCCTTCAAACGTTGTTTGAGCAGATCTATAAAACAATGAACATTTCCTACATTCTGCATCTGCCATACATATCCAAAGCCGTAAGTGCACAACAGCAGTCTTACACGTGTAACCCAGTTTTTTCTACCAGAGTGATCGTGCATTTGCAACATTTTATAGCATTGTTTTGGATATCTGTTATCGGACATAGACACAAGCCTGCACCAATATTTCACAAGTCGAAGATATGTATCAATATAGATAGGATATCTACCACACTCCCCAAGGGCAATATTGTTTTTGACATCCCTTCCAACCCCTAAAACCATCTTGCAAAATTTAATCTGGACTTTTTCAATAGCATCATATTTTTGAAACCCCATATTTCAGAACCATACAACAGAATTGGCTTTACTTTCGTGTCAAAAATTTTGAATAACGTAGCAACTGGAATTCCTTGAAGTTTAACATGCAGTCTTTTAATTCCTGCCACTGCTCTCAGAGCCTTACCTGACAGATTTTCTGCACACTTGGACCAGTTTAATGTGGCTGAGAATAAAACGCCAAGATAGTTGTATCTAGGTTCAA
>JAFLJL010013547.1:0-20000 GCA_018398815.1 Conus ventricosus | reverse complement strand
AGAGTTTGGATGCGGATCCTGGTTGTGTGGTTAAAAGTTGACCCAAGTTTTAAAATCATGTATTTTGGGGAAGAAAAACGAGGCGGATCTATCTGTAAAAAAAAAAAGAAAGAAGAAAGAACAAAAAAAAAAAAAAAAAAAGCGACGGAGCTGGATCAGTCGTTTTATGTGGTGAGCTCAACGCGCGCGCGCGTTCGTACACACACACACACACACACACACACACACACACACACACACACACGCACGCACGCACGCACGCACGCACGCACGCACGCACGCACGCACACACACACACACACACACACACACACACACACACACACACACACATACACACACACGTTAAGACGTAGGTGGCGCCTACCGGCAAGGGAGAAAACTCTGTGGTCAGTGCAGTATTTAGCAGGCACTTGGCAGACTATCAATGGAGCACAAAACTGATCTCAAGACTAGTCACGGAACGGTAGTTTTTTGTTATAGTGTATGGAGGAAAAAAAAACCTAATAATCCCCCAGCGTCACCCCAAAACCCCACACCCACACACTACAAAACACAAACGCACGCACGAAAGCACTCACGCACGAAACGCACGCACGACGCACACCAAAAAACACCCCAAACCTTTCATTTTGGACCTCAAACCCATTTATCGTTTTTTTGCAAAAAAGAAAGGTTTTTAAAGGGGAAAACCCTGATTCGGTGGCTGGGTTTTGTCGTTTCTCTCTCTCTCTCTTTTCTTTTCTCTCCCTCTCTCATTTCTCTCTCTTCTCATCTCTCTGTCCCCCTACTTGCCCGTTTGTCTGCCTATTGTCGGTCTTTTATGAATTTGGTAGTTACATTTCCGAGGACCCAAATTTAAACTTGCTTTTTTCGTAGGGGGAAACTTTTTTAAAGGGGGGGAATGGAAATTTTCAAAGTGTTTTCCCGGGTGATCTTGGGAAATTTCCCAAGTGATGAGTGGGCCCTGCGTGACACTAAAAAGCACGCTCTGACTTTTGAAAACTTTTTTTTTAAAAATTGCAATGAGTCAGAGAGAGAGAGAAAAGAGAGAGGAGGAGAGAGAGAGAAAATTTCTAACAGGCCCCTTTCGCGATGAGCTGGGTCTATTCAGAGGAGGCCTTCAAAAATCAATACGGGAAATAACGCCCACCCCCCTTTCCCCCCCAACCCCCCCTCCCTTTCCGCGAGATATCTCCAGAAAGAAGGGGGGTTTTTATAAAAAGAAAATTTCAACCCAGGGGACATGTTTACTGTGTGTCCAAAATTTGTTCAAATTTAAAATTGGATATTTTTTTTTTTCCCCTGCATGTTTGTTTATCCCACGCCGCAAGCGCCCCCCTCAGTTCCAGTTTTAAATTAAAAATGAAAGAATCCGCAGCAATTTTTTCTCCTTATACCCCTTAGAGAGCTTCCGTTCCCCGTCTTGAGGCTTAAGTGATTATACGGCGAAAAATTTCTCAAAGAGAAAAAAATTTATTTTTTCTTGATCCACAATACGTGAAAAAAATTTTAAAAAAAAAAAAAGGGGGGGGGGGGGGGGGGGGGTTTTTAAAAATTAAAAAAAAAACGAAAATCCCCCAACACCCAAACCCCCCCCGAAAACCGGAAACGAAAAACGACGACAACAAAAAAAAAAAACCCACCCTTTCCGTTTAAAAACCCCCAAATAAAATGGGGGCACTTTCTGCCCCCCTTTTCCCACCTCCACCCCCCCCAAAGGGACCCTCTCTCTCCTCGCCTCCCCCCCCTCCCCCAGCCCCCTCCAATGCAGCCCCCTCGGGGCCCCCGTCTTTTACTCCCCCCTCTCTCCCCCCTTGCCTAAAGGGGCGCGCCATCTGCGCTTTGCGACCTCGCTAACCTTTGGGGGCCGGGAGCGGGAAAGAGTTGCTGACCCTCCCCCTGGGGGAGAGGGCGTTTTTTTTCGCCGAGGCCATTCCCCCCGGGCCAATTTTAACGTACGCCCGCGGAGGCAGGCGGGCCCGGCAGCCCCCAGAAGGGAAGGGGGGTAGGGGGGAGGAGGGGGAAAGGGATGGGGCAGGGGGGGGGGGGGGGGTAGGGGGGGGGGGGAAGGGGAAATTTGGAAAGCATTTAGCGCGGAAAGGGGCCCAGCATTTACCCAAGAAAGCGCGCAGCAAGCGTCGCAGAGAAAAAAATATCGAGGGTTTGGCCAAATGACGGGTAAAGGTGTGTTCGTGAGGGGGGGGGGGGGGGGGGGGGGGGGGGGGGGGAAGGGGGGAGGGGGGGCGGGAGAGAGGGATGGGGAGAAAAAGGTGGTGGAGGGGGGGGACCCCTATGCGCTGGGGTTTGTGAATCGGTCGCTCGTGTGAAGCCCCTTTTCCCTAACTTTTTTTGGGGTTTGGTAACGGTGGGTTTTTTTTTTTTTTTTTTTTTTTTTTTTTTTTGTCCCTGAGTGGTGATGCATGGCCCTCAAATTTTTTTTGGGCCCAAGAAGGAAAAATTAGGTGCTAAAAAGTCAATTTTTTATGGAGAGAGGTTGGAAAGGGGGGGGGGAAGGGCCCCGGGGGGTTTGAAAGGGAAGGCCAGGGTTAGGGGTTTGGGTGTTGTGTGTGGTGTGTGTGTGTGTGTGTGGGGTGTTGGTGTGGGTGCGGCGTTTTGGGTGTGTGTGTGTGTGTGTGTGTGTGTGTGTGTGTGTGTGTTTTGGTGCGTGCGTGGGTGCGTCCCGGTGCGGGGCGTCGTGCGTCCCGTGGGGGTGTGCGTGGCGTTTGCGTGTGTGTGTGTGGGTGTGCTAGGGGACGGGGGGGGGAGAGGGGGGCCCAAATACACTAGTTAAAAGCCCACAAGAAAAAAAAGTCACAGAAAAAGACCCACACAATGCCCAAAATCACCGCCCAAATCCCCCTTTTAACGGGTCTGCCCTTCCTCGGACGCTTTGGAAAGCAGTTCTTAAACAGTCTTCCCCCCACCCTCCCCC
The DNA here is from genome assembly GCA_018398815.1 of Conus ventricosus. Lineage (NCBI taxonomy): Eukaryota > Metazoa > Mollusca > Gastropoda > Neogastropoda > Conidae > Conus > Conus ventricosus. The sequence continues at coordinate 17,065 of JAFLJL010013547.1, read as the reverse complement.
CCCTCCCCTCGCTCTGCCCCCAGGTGTCCACCTGTCCCTGCCCCTTTGGTGCATCGCGCGCCTGGAAAACCTTCTAAGGTCCAGGGGAAAGCAGTAAATTTTGCAGGGGATAATGTGGGGAATGGGGGGGGGGGTTTTCCTTCTGTGACCCTTTCCCCATTGTCTGTTTAAACGAATGGATGGTAGTGCCGGGGAAGTGTTGGTATTGTTTTTTAAAAAGGTAAAACTGTTGTATGCCCAAGGGGGAATATTCCATTTGGCCCCGGGGGAAAGTGAGTGCAACGGGGAAACGTTCTCAAAGGCTGTTTTTCAGTCCAGATACCCAAGATCCCTGTTGTCGACGGGGAGATTAATGTCCATTTGGGGTTTTTCTCACATTTTCACCCAAAAACAGGTCTTGGGGGCACGGGGGGATTTTGGCGGCGGCTTAAACCCTATCTGACTAGTGATTCGTTGTGTGTCATGAAGGGAAACGGGAAACATGTATTTTTTTTGTAATGAGGGTTGGGGAAAAATTTGGTTAAATGTTTTGGTGAATATTTGACTTTTTTGTGGGGACCACGCTGTTTGTACGTTTGGGAAAAAAAAAAAATAAAAATTTATGGTGTGAACCACGAAAAGTGATCTTGATTTTGGATTGGTCAGGACGCTGAGAGTGAATTTGGGGTGAAGCTCCCCTTTTGTTTGATTTAAGTAAAATAAAAATTTTTGAATCAGCCCTGGGGAGGGCTTGGAAAGAGCGATGCTGGATTCTTCTAGTTAACCCTTGGGGGGTTTAAAGGGATTTTGGGTCCCTTTTTGGGGTTGGGCTTGGGTATTTGCCTAAAAAGGAAAAAGGGAACCCCAAAACCCCCCTTTGGGGGGGGGGGGGGGGGGGTTGTGAAAAGTTGGGAAAAGGGGGGGTTTCCTGTGGCTGTGGAGGTCGCGATGTCCTGTAAATTGTGATGGGTCAGATTTTCCCTGTGCCCTGTGAGAGGTCAGCGATGCCCTGTGCCCTTGAGGGGTTGGGGAAGTGAAATTTGCGGGCCCAGAGTCTCCCCAAGGGCATTAACTTGGGTGCTTGTTCCTAGAGGAGAGTATCATTTGGGGGGGGATTTTGTGATTTTTTTTAAAAACCCAAAGAGAAAAAATTTTTGAATGTGGGGAAAATGTGTTCGACATTTTTTTGGTTTGATTTTAATTGATTTGTGAAAAATTTCGAAATTGTTTTATGGCCCGTCGCTTTGTATTAAAAAGAATTGGAAACATGTAAAAGCTTTTTTTCTTTTTTTGGAACATTTCGTTTTTTAAACCCCCAACCGGGGTGGGTTTTGGGGCGGCTTGGGAAAACAGATGTTTTTGTGAGTGTCCTTTGGGTTGAAACCCCGGGAAATTTTTTGGGTGTAGGGAAAGGGAAAATTGGAAAAAAGAAAAAAAGGGGTTTTGGGGGAAAAAAAGAATTTAAATATTAATTAGGGGGCCCTGGGGTTTCTTTCAGAACACCTCGGTCCGACCCTTTGAAGTGGCAGCCCCCCCTGAACGTCTAGAAAAAAAGGCCCGTTTTTTTTCCCACCCAAAAAATTGTCTTGTATGAATGGTGTTTTTGTTTTGACAGAGTAAATTGAAAAAGAAGAACGTATTTTGTCGGGTTTTATTGTTTTGGGAAAGAGACGGAGTGTCTTAAAATTTTGGGTTTTTTGATTTATTTGTATTTTTTTTAAATTTTGACAATTTTTCATTGAAAGGGAGGTTTTAAAACAAAGGGTTTTGGGGTCTTTTTAGTTTTCCTTTGAAGGGTTGGGGGTAGATGCGTGTGCGGGGATTTTGCATGTTTGATTTTCGGGAATAGGGGGCGAAGTGGTGTGTGACAGCCCTCAGAAACTCCCGGGGAGTTTAATGTCAGAGACGGGTTGGAAACCCCGGTGAGCCAAATCTCACAGAGGGGGGCGGTACTTTTGGGACTGGGGGCGTAGTGAATCCCCCGGTTGTAGGTAATTGAATGGGCGGAGTTTTCTACATTTTGGACATGCCGACCCAAAACCAGGCATCACGTTTCCCCAAGAAACAGCACTTTCCTTTTGGGTCATGGGGGTTGGGAGTATTTGGTTAAAGGGACTTGATTTGCACCCCGGTTTAGTTTGAATCTGAAAGGCTTTTTCTTTCTGATTCAGGCGTCTTTGTTGGGGAAAAAAAAAACAAAAAAGGGGGGTACTTTTATCTCCCATGGGCAAAACGAAGGAGACAGCCTGTCTAAAGGGTAAAGCGGGTGTCAGGGACAGATTTTACCTCCCTTTTTAAATGCCCCTTTTTTTTCACCCTGCACAAGTCTGGGACCGCCGTGTTGCCAACCCCCATCAATCCTTGGGGGGGGCCCTTTCGTCACCCGTGACGAACTCCTTTGGATGAAAAATTTGCTTAGGCGGGGACGTCCCTAGCGTTCACCGGGGGCCCTTCATGCCGCGAGCTTCAGAGGATGCGGGACCCCCTGGTTTTGTGGTTCCCCTGCAGGAGTCAACCGTGTCAGGACAAGTCTGATTTAAATTATCGACAGGCTATTCCAAATTTGGGTTATTTTCCCTCTTCCCTGTTTCTGTCTCCTCGGGGTAAATGGTTTTTTCCCCTCTACCCCCGGGTTCCTGTCCCCTTTCAGGTGAGATGGTTTATCCCCTTAATTCCCTTTTCCTCATGTGGAGGTTTTTCCTCTACCCCCTTTTCCCCGTCTCCTCAGTGAGATGGGTTTTTTTTCCCCCTACTTAATGTCTCCTGTCTCCCCCTGTGGATTTTTTATTCCTCTACCCCCTTGTTTTGGGTTTTTTATCCTTTTCCCCCTGTCCCCTTGTCTTTTAAATTGAGTTTTTATCTCCTTATTTCCCGTCTTTTGTCCCCTTTCATGTGATTCTTGGGTTTTGTTTACGGGTTCTGGATTTTGTCCCCAACAAGATGTTGATTTGCTCTGTCCACAATCATGGCTGCCCCTTGAAGATGACTAGCTCTGTCCCAAATCATGGTTTTCCCCCTTAAAAGATGTTTCCCCAACTCCCTCGGCTTTGGTCGCTAGATCTTTTCACTCACTCCCCCAGATTTTGGGTTTTCCTTTTGGCGAGTAAAAGGTTTTCAGGGAAAGCCGTCATTAAACGCAATCTAAAACAAATTGGTGGCTTTGAATCCCTTTCCGTAGCATTAGAACGGGAAATTTTAAAAATTTGTTGAAATCTATGAAAAATTTGTCCGCTGAAAACCCGGTTTTTTTCCCAACCAACAGGGCCGTTGTGTTTTCTGAATATTTAATATATATATTTAATATTTATATTTTTTATTTATATATTTATTTATTTTGGAATTTTAAACAAACCCTTGCTTTATAGTTTTTGATTAAAGAAATAGGGGGATAAGCTTTCAAAATCTGAGGGGTTTATTTGATTTGAAAACCCAAACAGTATGTGCTTGAGTGGGTAAATGGGGAAAAAATTAAATTTCCCTTCTCACAATAAACCTTAGGCAAGTTTTTTGTCCCCAAAGGGGGGGGGAAAATAAAGGTTTCCCATTGTAAAGGTTCTTTGGTGGGGGTTTCATTGTGAGAAGATATATTTATTTTTCCCCATTCACCCACTAAAAGCACATACTGTTTATTTAGGCGAATCTTCTACCATGCAAAATTTGAATGCTTATTCCCCCTATTTCTTAAAATTTTAAGAAATTAGAGCAAGCTTTTTTTTTAAAATTTTCATTATTTCTTGCAGTATTGAAACCCCCCCAAGTGCTCTGAAAGTTGCGGGAACGGGGGGCGGGGGGAAACTTATCCTTGGAATTTATTAGTTTGTTGTATATATATATATTATATTTTTTTTTAATTTTTTTTAAATTATATATATATATATATATTATATATATTAATTATATATATATATATTATATTTTTATTTTATATATAATTTTAAATTAAATAAGGAAAAATTTAGTGCGTTTTAATTTCTTAAACAAAACCCCCCAAAGCGCTTTAAGCAAATAACCCCTAACACCACACACAAAACCACCCCACACACACACACAAAAACAAAAGCGAAGGGGCAAAAAAATTTTATTTTTTTGAAGGAGTTGTTTTGGGGAGGACTTGAAAAAAAAAAAAAGGGGACTGTTTGATTTTTGGGAAAGTACAGAAGGGAGTTTGTTCCAGCAGGAAGGAGCCTGAAAAGAAGAAAAACTTTTCCCCAAGTGTTCGGGCCCCGAAAAAGGGGGATCGCAAAAGGCGGGTGTCAGAAGAAAGAGCGAAGTTTGTCTGGAAGGGTTTATTTCGACGAAGTTTAGAGGGGTTAAAGATGGGGGCGAGGCCATCCAATGCCTTGAAAACAGGCAAAAAAATTTTTGTTTTTGAGGCTTTTTTTTCAACAGGAACCCAGTGCAAAAGTTTTTTGCAAAGGGAGAAACATGGGGGGGGTTTTTCGGTTTTTTTCGGGGACAAGGCGAGAGCATTATTTTGGATTTTTTTTGCAATTTTCCCAAGAAGATTCTGTGGAAGCCACCCCAAGAAGAGAATTACGTAGTCAAGTTTAAAAGAATGAAAAGCAAAAACCAGGTCTTGGTGGCTTCTTAAACAAAACCCGGGGGGGGGGGGGGGGGGTGGCCCCACAGAACTGATTCCCCAAAAGCCCCAAATTTTGAAAGCACGGCAAAATAGAAGAAATTTTGTTTTTAAAAAGAGGTGTCGGATAATTTACAACCCCAAAGGATTTCGCAAGTGGTAGAGGTCTGAATGAGAGAGGTACCAATTTGGACGAAGAAGGAACAAAAGATTTTAGACAGGGCCCCTTTTTTGGGGAGAATGAAGATTAGTTCAGTTTTGTAAATTTGTTTAATTGAAGTTTTTTTGAAAATCACCCGCCTTTATGTCTAAAGATCCCAGAGTTTGTGAGGGGTTCAATGATGGAGGAGAGGAGAGAGTTGTCCCCAAAAAATTTGTAGTTTTTGTTTGTCATCAGAGAAGAGTGGTGTAAAAAATGTCTTTGTTGGGTCCCAATGTCGGGGATGGGGGGGGGTATTTTGAACAAACAAAAGGGGGCCCAAGGGGACAGACCCTTTGGGGGAAACCCCAAAAATTTCCCAATCAGCAGAGTTGAAAAAAAACCATTGACAGAGCCAATTTGGGTTCGACCAGAAAAAGGGTTTTTTTTGAAAAAATTTTTTAAAAATTTTTTTTCCCCATGCCAAAGCGTGAAAAGAATCCCAAAAAGTAGGTTGAAGTCTAGTGAGGGGGGTGGAGTGATCAATGGTACCCAAAGGAGCGGGACAAGTCAAAAAGAGAAAGCATTTAAAAACCTGCCCCATTATCCAGGCAGGAGAAGATCGTTTTATTTTTTTCAGCAGAGCAGTTTCTGTATGTGTCCAGGCGTAAGCGGACGCAACAAATTTTGAGCAAGTTTTTTTGGGTTTAAAGGTGGTTTTGGAGTTGGAGAAGTGCTATCTTTTAAATTTATTTTTTGAAAGAAAAGAAAAGGGTTGGAGACAGGTCGAAAATTTTTTTAAGGTTTTCGGGTTTCAAGAGGGGTTTCTTCAAAAGGGTGGACAACAGCAGTTTTTCAGGGGCGGGTGGGAAAAAACCCAAAAGGGAGATTCATTTCCCACCTAGTGATATATGGCAAAAAACATCCGGCATGCTGATAATAAAGTATTTGGAAAAGGGAGGGTCCAGTACACATGTTTTAAAAACAGTCTTGTCGATGACTTCTTTGAAAACAGCAACGGTCCCGGTTAAAGGTCAGTCAAGGGAAACCCGGGAAAAAAAAAGGTTGTATGGAATATCAGGTTCAGATATGATGAGCATCCAGACTTTCACGGAAAAGTCAAATTTTTTGCAAGGTGAAAAAGTCAAAAAAATTTTTTGTGGAAATGTCAGAGGGACGACAGATAAAGGGAAAGGGGAGATGATTTTGTTTCCCCTAGTGTATCAGGACCTTAAACAATTGTTGGTTGTTTTTGTTTGAAAAATTTTTTAGCATTTTTAAAAGGGGGCGATTTTGTTTTTTTGAACAATTTCATTCACGGCTTTTCTACCCCAAATTTCGCAAAATTTTTTTGGGAATCTCGAGGTTTGTCTTTAGCCACTCCCTTTTGGGCCCCTTCTTTCTAACCTTTTTGCATCAAGAACTTCGGGGCCCCAACTGCTGGGACCAGGGTGGGGGTTGGACGGTGGAAATTTTCTTGGTCTAATTTACTGGGGCATGGTGATCGGACATCTTGAATTGGGCCCTTTGGAAAATTGCCCCGGGCGGAAGTAAGGTACAGATTGAAGGGGGGGAACGGGCAGGTCAGCTGGGAAAGATGAAAGGTCGAGGGAAAGCAAGGCCCGGGGGAAATCAAACGTACCTGGGGAGGCTTAATGGAAAGCGATGTTTTTAAGATTAGCCGGACCGAAATGGGGTCAAAAAGTAAGGGTCGGGTGGTGGGTGGGTCGACCAGGTCTATCAAAATTGGAAAACCCCAGTAAAGGGATGGGCCTAAAACGGTGGGGGTTGGGGGGTGAGGGGAATGGTTCGACCAAAAGGCCCTGAAAACAGATCCTTAAGTTTTGCTGTTTTGAAATTATTTGGGGTTTGTCCCAGGGGGAATTTAAAATCGCCGCCCATTTCAAAAACGGCCTTTTGGGGCCCGTCTTTTACTCCAGAAAAATTGGAAACTCTTCCAAAAAAGAGGGGGAGTTTTTTAAATTTGGGTTTTTTTCTTGTGGGAGGGGGGGGGTTTAAAGGCAAAAGGGGTTTTGAAGAGAGGTTTTTGGGGGAAGATACATTTGGGGTTGGGGTATAGTTCAAAAGAGGAGTGGACTTGGAGATTTTTGGGAAAGGTAGGGGAAACAGAGGGGTTTTTGTGTCAGACACCACAAAAGCAAACCCCCAAAACCGGGGGTTTGGGCCGGGGAAAAGCTGAGGGTGGGTAGCCAGGGGGGGAAAAAGGTCACAGCATTTCCGTTCGTCACCCCCTTGGTAAAACCCCAACGTTTTCCGTGATGCAATAATTTTGAATGTTTGTTGTTTTTTGGATTGTTATATTATTTTAATTTATTTTATATTTATTTTTTAATATAATTTTTATATATATCATTTGAGTTTTTTTGGTCCGGGTTGGCCCGGGAAAGTGAGGGTGGTTTTAGCCAGGAGGGGAAAGGTCACGGTCTTAAAGTAAAGGTCGTGATTGCATTTTTCCGTTGGGTTTTTTAAAGGGTGCTTCCCTGGCTAGTCTTTGTCGTGATTTGTGCACGTTTTTTTCTTTGCCCCTCATTTTTGGGCTGGAAAGGGTCGCAATTTTTTGTGACTTGTGTGTGTGTGTGTGTTGTGTGTGGTGGGGTGTTTTGTTAATTATTTTCCCCCAGTGTGTGCCAATTTTTTTAAAGGAGTATCAGTTTAAAAAATTTATACATTGTCATGTGACGTACCCTCACATCAAGGCATTGACGCCCCAAATTCGATGTAGTTAGTGATTTTGAATCATTTCCCGTGCCCCCAAAAAAAGGGAAAGGGAAAAATTCTTGTGGCTTGACTATTTAAAGCGGGGTCCCAAAATAAGGGTGGGAAGACTAATTCAAAAAAAAACAAATGTGGTCTTTTGGGGAAAAAGTGCCACTGAGTGATTTTTAAAAAGGGGGGTTGGGTAAGGTGGGGTTTCATGTGTTTTAAACACTGAGTTTGCACCATAGGAGGGAAGGAAGGAAAAGAGTAAATTTTTAAAACCCAGCAGAGGGCCCCTAGAGATCGAACCTGTAAAGGACGGTGGGTCCTCTTTCGTGACCAGTCATTACCAGGGGGAGCGATAGATAGTGGGGGAAATTTCGGGGGGAAAAATTAAAGGAAAAAGGGGAATGAAAGAATTCATATGTTGAATTTAAAAAGGTTACTTTAAAGAACCTTTTTCGTGTTTCAGCCCCCCTTTTTTACCCCTTTTTTCCCCTTTGCCCTTCAACCCTTTACCTTTCACCCGTGGGTGGAAAGAAGATGGCCATTTGGGGTGAGGAACCCAACCCCCTAGTTCAAGCCCCCGGAAAATTTCCCAAATCCCGGGGAGGGTTGAAGTCGTCGTTTCTCAAGAGAAAAGAAGAAATCCCGGAAGAGAAGTCGGTTTGTACTCCAGGACAGGGGGGAAATTTGGGGGGCGTATATTGTTTTCAGGAGGGCAGGGAAAAATTTAGAAAGCGGAGAATGGGTTTTCTTGAGGCAGGCAGGGGCCCCAGTGATTTTTGGGGGTTATGTATTTCCCGGTCCGGGTTTTTTTGGGGTTTAAAGGAAAGTGAAGGGCCCCGGTTTATAGAAACGGAAACTAAATTTTTTTTATCTCCCCCGTGGAGGGGATACATGTGTGAAGGGGGGTTTTTTTCTCTCAGTTTTAAAGGGGAGATACAGTGGGAAAATTTATTTTTCTCCGAGGGGTGGGGATACATGTGGGCCCAAAATTTTTTTTTTCTTCAAATGTGGGGAAAAATTTTCAGAGGTAAAATTGTTTACAAGTGGAAAGATGGGGATTTTTGTAAATTGTTTTTTCCCCGAAGGAGAGGGGGGGGGAAGAAAAAACATTTGGTAGTGCGCCCCCTTTTTGGGTTTTTTGGAAAGATTGCGTTGGTTTGGGGTAAATGCTGTCATGAATGGGGGGATGCCAAAAAGTGCCGTGGGGACAGTGGTGACCCCGGGTCCAATTTTTCCCCGGGGTAGCTGGCCCTTTGTTTCCCCCCGGAAAAAAAAAAAAAAAAAAAAAAAAAAAGAAAGATTTCTATTTGTGCCCTTGGGGTTTTAAAAAAAAAGATTTATATTTTTACCCTCCAAAGGGGGTTTAGGAAGGAAAAAATAAAGGAAAAGGTTTTTTATTTATAAAACCCCGGGGGGTTTCCAAATTTTTTTTCCCTCAAAGGGTTTTTGGGGAAAAAAAAAAAAAAGAAGAAGTTTAATTTTTTATTTTTGTTAATTTGGATTTGGTTTTGGGGGTTTTTTTTTTTTTTTTATTTTTGTGTTTGGGGGGGGTTGATATTTCTTTTGGGGTTTTCTACTCCGTTTTTGGGGGTTTTTTTTTTTTGGGAGGATTTTTTTTTTGGGCCCTTCCCCCCTTGGGAACCCATAGCCTCAACCCCCTTTGCTCGAAAATGGCAGCAAAGGGGGGAAAGGGGGTTTAGGGTCGTTTTCCCCTTCCCCCAGGGAATTTAAAAATTTTTTTTCCCCCTTCCCGGGATGATAAACCCCCCCCTCTTCTGCTTTAAACAGGGGGGGGGCTGGCGTTGGGGAGTCAATAGTCTTTCCCTTTCATAAAAATCTATTTTTTTTCGCTTTTCCCATTGTTTTTAGTTTGATTTTTTTCCCCTTTTCCCTCGGTTGGGATCAATTTTCCTCCGTCACGCTAATTTGTGTAGGTGGTGGAGTTGATTACCGCCCCTGTCCAAATAAACCTTTATCTTTTGTTTAAATTTTTTTTTTGGGTGTGGTGCGAGTTTTTTTTTGAGTTTGAGTGAAGGGGCAAATTTTTTAATTGATTGTTTTTTTATTTTGATTATTGTGTAGTGTTGTGTATATTGTGGGGTGATTTGTTTTTTTCCCGTCTCCAGTTTCAGGGGGGCCGGACCCCCTGGGTGCTTTGTGGGTTTTTTTGCTTTTTTTGATTTTGCTCACTATTCCCGGGGGTGTGTTTCCCTTTTATTTTTTTTTTTCACCCCCCTTTTTTAAAAACCCCTTTTAAAACCCTTTCTCAATAGGCTCCTATTTTAGTTTTCTTTTTTAACATTTTCATCTTTTTGGTTTGGATTTCCGCTAGTTTTTTGGTTTTTTTTTTTTCCCCTTCCTTTTTTAATTTTTGTGCTCCCCTTTGTTTTGTAAATTTTTTTTTTCATTTTTTTTTTATAAGGCGGTACATTTGTTTTTTAAAATTTATTTGAAAATTGTAAGAAAAAAGGGCTGAAAACAAGAACATTTAAGGAAATAAAACTTTATAAAGAATTTATTTTCCCGGGAAAACTTTATTGTGTTTATTTTTCCCTTTTTAAAAAGGGAAAAAAAGTTTTGCATTTTTATTCATTTTGTTTTCTAAATTTTCCCAAAAAGGTTTTCGTTTTTCAAATTTTTTTGGGAAAAAAACATTCCCGGGTTTTTTTATCTACCCCGTTTAAGTTTCTTGGTTTTTTGTTTATTCCGGAAATTTTAATTCTGTATTTGTTTTTATATAATTACGGTTTTGTGAAACATAACATTATATATATCGCTTTTTTTAAATTATACTTTGAGATTTTTTTGGTGTTTATATTGCGATTCATTATGGATGATTTTTATAAATTGTTTAAAAAAAGGGAAAATTGGGGTTTTTATTTGGGGGAGAAACTTATAACTTTTGTGCAACAAAAGCCCTAGTTTGGGCAGACAGGTTTGGGCAAAAGGGAAGCGGGAAAAAAATAGGGTACAGAGGGGAAACTGAAGAAAATTTGGGTTTCAGAGGGAAAACTGAAAAAAAATAGACTAGAGAGGGGGAAAAAAAATTGACTTTTTAAAAGGGAAGCTGAAAAAAATAGACTCAGGGGAAACTGAAAAAAATTGACTTCAGGGGAAGCTGAAGGAAAAAAGACTAAAAGGGAAGTAAATCGGAGGAAAAAAGGGCACCGAGGGAATCTGAAATTTAAGAAAAAAAATTACAGGGGAAGCTTTTAAATTGAAGAAAAAAGTTTCAGAGGGGAAACTGAAGCTGAAAACCCTCAATTTAAAGTTGGGCTGTTAGAACAAAAGGGCTGATGCTGAAATTAAAAGGGAAAACAGGCATCAAGGAAACCCCCACCGTTAACCCGTCGGTTCCCCGCCGGCATCAACCCAAAAACCGGGAATATTTTCCAAAAATTGCCGCCTTTTTGGGGAAAAAAGGTTTACATAGATAGTTTTCTTTTCCGTTTTGAAAATCACGGAACGTCTTGTGGTTTGGCCCAAAGGGGAAAAATGGAATTGTATATTTGGGGTTGTTTAAGGGTTAGCGCTTTGACACTGTTCCCCTTTACTTGCCCGCAAAAACAAAAATTTAAAATTGGGGTCAGTTTAAGGGAAAAAAATCCCCAAGAAATTTCATTGTTTGCTTTATTTGTTTTCACGAACGTTTTTCCCTTTGTGCGCCCCGAAAAAGGAGGGAAACGTTTTCCCTTTTTTTCCTTTTTAATTTGTATGGTCTTTTTTTTGGAAACGTTTGGATCGATTTATCTAAACCGGGAAAAAAACCCTTTTTAGTCCTGCGGATTTCCTTCTTAGAGAACAAATTTTCCAGGCGTGAGCAAAAAATCTGGCCCCCTTTTTCCCTTTAAAAAAAGGCAATTTGAAAACGTGGAGGGAAAATTTTTTCAGATGGGTGATCGTATTTTGCGCTCCCCAGTAAGGGCGTGGCAGGAAAAAAGGGGAATTTTCCAAACTTTGAGTCTCATGGTTAATGTACTATTTCCCCTCAGGGGCGGGGGAAATTAAAGGAAAGGGGAAAACGGGGTTTATTTTTTGGGGCCTCGAGGAATGGTTTACCCAGGAAAAGGACAGGAAAATTTCCCGGGGGTTCGAGTGACTTTCATTTAATACCCGTTTCACCGCGGGGAAAACCCCTTACTTCTCAGCAAAAAGTTCCGAGGGCGTGGACAAAAGAACCCCCGTAGACCCTTTTTGGGGCCCGTTGTGGGCCGAAAAAGAAGTTCAAAAAAATCGGGGAGCTGACGTTTAGACAATGCGCTGTTTTCTTTTGTTATGGCAAAGTTCCTTTTGAAAAAGAATTTTCCCCTTTTAGCCCGGGGGGTTTTTAAAAACCCCCCCTTTTCTCCATGATTTTTTGAATGAAAGGGTTGTTTTGACACCCCGATCAATTTTGTTGTGGACTGGTGGTTTGAAAAAAAGGGGCCATCAATGGATTGCTGGCTTTTGGGTTTTTCGAGGCAATGGGTGACCAATTTCTGGTGTACGGAAATCTTTCGTGCTTCAAGCCGTATTTTCAAAATGTCAAAAGTGTTGGTCGTTTTGGGGGCAAAATTTTAAACGTTTCGGGTGGCGAAAAAATTTTAGTCGACAACCGTTCTACTCAGGCTTTCTTACAGCTTTTTGTCATTGGTAACCCAGTCTGGACTTGATCTTGGGCAAATTTTCCCGGTTCGCTACAGTACATGGTGGTGTGGGGGGGATGTTTGTTCCTTGTCTTGTGAGTTTCTTGAATTTATTTCATAGAGCAGGGAAAAAGGTACAAGCCGCTAAAAAATTCAAAATGGTTTAACTCCAGATTTTCCCAAAATTTATTTTAAAAAAAATGCAGGGAAAAGGCCCGGGCCCCTGGGCGACAATATTTCTGTGCAAAAAAGTTTTCACTGACGTACAAAAAGGGCAAAACCAAAAGTACATAATGGGAATCTAACTTCCCCTTTCGGTGTTTTTAAACCCGGACGGAAACAGACGGGTTTTTGGTTCCCAAAACCACTTAGAGAAAAAGTGCTGCACCGGTCATGATGCATTGGGTTTGCTGGTCCTGTGGGGGTCCAAAAAAAAACATTTTAAAAAGATTCTTGATTCTTTTTATTGGGGGTTTTCACAAAGGAAGTTACGAAAACTGCCGCTCCCTTTTACATTGCCAAAAGGGAATTTTCAGAAAGGTCGGTCCCATGTGCAACCCTTTTCACAAATGCCTCTCTTTTCCCTTCCATTTCGGAAAGGGAGCATTGATCTGGTTGGAACCCTTTTCCACTGTCTTTTCGGATATTTGTTTATTTGGGTTTGGTGGATTCAGCGACAAAGGGTTCCCGAAGCGATTCCACGTAGAAAATTTATACATATTGTCGCTGAAGCCTTTTTCAATTTTTTCCAGTGTGGGGCTCCCGGGCGAAATTCTCTCGGGGGTTTTGGAAACGCAATTCATTTTGATCTCATGAGAGGAAAAAAATTTTCGACTGTTGTCAATTTTCTTCCCCTTTCAACCACGCCCTACATCCCCCAAACGAATGGCATGGTTGAACGTTTCAATTTGGGCGTTGAAGTCCTTTTTGAGAAAGGTTTTCAAGGAAAAAAAACCCAAAGGGAAAGGGATTTGTTTCGTAACCCGGCTTTGCTTTTGCATACGGGAAATTTCCGAACGAAACGCTGGGGGTTTTTCTCCTTTTTAGCTTCTTTTTGGACCACTCACCCCCGGGGGGCCTTTGGGGTTGTTTAAGGGCCCCAAAGGACGAAAAGCGGACCCAAACCCCCAGTTAAAACTGTTTCCCCAAAACCCTTTATGAACTGGGATAAACGTTTGAAGGATGCATGTGAGCTTGCCAAAAAGTCAAATTAAACCCCCCCCCCTTTTAAAGATGTGTACAAGGTCTTTTTAGCCGAAAACAAAAGGCCCCTTCCTTTAGTGTGGGGTTATAAAGTCCTTTTATTACTCACTGATGAAATTTCAAATTCGTGTTTGTGGAAGGGTCCTTTTTTAGGTGGTCGAAAAAATTTCGCGTTAATTATAAAATAAATGGCAAAAAACCCGGAAGGTTTTCATGTGAAAATGTTTTAAGAAATATTTTTGAACGTTCAAATTTTTGCCATCAACAGTCAGTTTTAGTGGTTTTGTCCGGCTTTAGAAAAATGGGTTTTTAAAAATGACAAAAACATTATCAGTGATGGGTTTTTTACCCAAATTTTTAACGTAACCCGAGACAGATCAAAGGTTTTGAAAACAAACAAATTTTAGGGGGTGTTAACATTACCAGGCAGATGTTTTTGTTCCCCCTTCCCCATTCTGTCTATCAAAGGTTTAAAAATATGAGGATGTGGTTCTGTCGAAAGATTTGTTACAAATCAAACAGAAAGTCAAAGACATTTTTAAAGCTTTTGGATGTTTGGACGGATTTTTCCCCGGTACATTTAAATGGTTTTTTGAACCCCCTGTAAATTTAGTTAAAAATTTTTGAAATACCCGTTTTGGGGGCCAGACCATACCCCTCCAAATTTTCAAAAAAAAAAAGAGGTGGTTGAGAGGGAAAATCAATGTAAGGGTGGAATTTTTTAAAGGGAAATTAAAACCCTTTTAAGTCTCCCTACAGTCAAAACCCGTTGTATTGGGGGACAAACCTGATGGATCGGTTTCGTTTCTGCAACGTTTAAAGAAAAGTAAATAAGTTTCCCGTGTTCGATGCCGAGGGCCTTTTCCCCGACATTGAAAAAATTCTGTTTTTAAAATTCAGAAGGAAAATTTTTTTGTTTAAATTTTACTTTTTTGCAAAAGGGGAAATTTCCAAAATTTTTGTTGAACCAGTGCCCGGAAAAAAAAATGTCATGGCAGATTTGTTGTCACGTGCTTTAATTTCAGAGACAAAAAGTAACTGTTTTTCAAGGGAAAGACTTTCCTGTTTTTGTCTTTTTTTTTGATTACGGGCTGTGATCAAAATTGGGCAGTGGTTGTATGTACGGGATTTAAATCAAGTGGTTTTTTTTGCTTTAATTTTTTTATTGAAGTGACATTGTTTTGCAAACAAACCAAAATACTTTTTTGTTGATTTTTACATATTTTTTTCCCTTTTTTAAACCCAAAGGAAAAAAACAAAATATTTTTATGTCTTAAATTTTCTTTTGAAGATGAATTTTTATATATGTGTGATGGCAAAAAAAAACTCTTTAAATGTATATACACATGTTTTGATTTTTGCAATGAGCAAACCAAATTTTTTTTCCCTTTGTCATTGTCAAAATGGGAAGCATGTGGGGCTTTTCAATGGACTATAACATTTTTTGGGGAAAAAGGGAAAAAATTTTTTTAAATTATGTTTATTTTGTTTACATGTTTTGAGAAACATTCCACTTGGGGAAATATTTCCCTTTTCATGGGGTTTTGAAAAAATTTGATGTGGCCAAAAGATCAAGGGAAAAATTTTTTGCTTTTACTTTTTTAATTTTATGAACACAATTTGGGACTTTGAATTTTGGAAATTTTCCCCAATTGTTTTAAACCTTTTAATTTTTTGAATTTTTATTTTGTGAGATGTGGTGATTAATTATGAAAGTTTTTTTTTAGAAAGACTGAAAGTTTGAGATTGTTTTTATGGGGGATCTGAAGGGTTGATTTATACGTTGATTATTTATTTTGGGTGAAAATGTGTGTGGTTAAAACCCTTTTTAGATTCATGGGTGAAGTTGTGTTTTTTTGAAGTTGTATATCCTTTTAAAAAAAAATTTTTTTTGGGGGGGAAAATTTTTTTCTTTCCCCGGGGTGGGGGGTTGTCATGTGACGTAGGCCCCACATCAAGGCAGTGACGCTCCATTGCATGTAAAATTAGTGATTGGGGAATTTATTTCCCCCTGCCCCCCAACTAAAGGAAGAATTTTCATTTTGGTTTGACTTGTGTAGCGGGCCCTCCCCAAAATTTAAATTTTGGGTATGATCATTCAAGAAACGAAAGGGGGTATTGGGGGGAAAGTGACCCCTGGTGTTTGTTTTTTCAAGGGCTGGGGAAGGGTTTTGGTGCTGGTCATGTGTTTTGAAAAATGAGTATGCAAATCACTTGGGAAGGGAAAGGAAAAAGTCCCGTTTTAACCCCCGCAGATGGGGTTTGAGACTTTGAACCTGTTAGGCGGGGGGGTCTCTTTTTCTGACCAGTCTTTAAAGGTGAGCGTTTGATAGGGGGGGGGAAAGCTTCAGGGGGAAAACTTTAAAAAAAAAGAGAAAGAAAGGGGAAATTTATTTTGTTGGAATTAAGAAGGTTACTTTCACGAAATTATTCGTGTTTTAGCCCCTTTACCCTTTTACCCCGCCCTTTACCCCTTTATTTACCCCCTTTAGGTGGTTGAAGATGGCCCTGGTGTGGGAAAAACTTTGGGAGTTCGCCCCCCGCAGGGGGGCCAAAATAAGGGGGAGGGAGTGAAGCTGTCTTTTTTCAAGGGCAGAAGCTTCCCCGGAGGGAAGTCGAGATCGTATTCCCGGAAGGAGAATTCGGGGGGCAGTATATTGTTCAGAGGACAGGGAATTAGAAAGCGGAGAGCTTTTTACTTGAGGCAGGCAGGTCCCCAAATGAATTTTCGGGGGTTTGTTTTTCCCCGGTCCCGGGTTTTTTTGGGAAACGGAATGTGAAGGGCCCCGGCTTTATTTTAAGCGGAAATAAATTATTTTTTTTCTTCGTGTGGGAGAGAAACATGTGTGAAGGGGCTGTTTTTTTTTTTAGTGTAAAGAGAGTAATTTTGGGGGGAATTTATTTGTCTCCCGAAGTGAGGAGATTCTGTGGGCAGATTTATTTTTTCTTCAAATGTGGGAGGGAAAGGGAGATACAGAGGTAAATCTGTTTTTCAAGTGGGTTTATGTGATTTTAGTAAATTTTTTTTCCCCGAAGGAGAGGGGGAAGAAAAACATTTTGGTAAATGCGCCTTTGGTTGTTTGGAAAAAATTGGTGGGGCGTATGGGGTAATGGGTGTTTAAAGAAGGGGTATGCAAAAAGTGCAGTGTGACTACATACCGCCACTCGGTTTGGGAAAATGACTTTTTTGCAGAGATTTAAAAACTTTTTAAAAGCTGTTAGTTGCGGGTTGCAGCTTGATTTTAATAGTTATATCGGTAAAATACGAGCACAGAAGAAAAGCCTTTAGGAATGGAAAAAAACCGTTGAGGATAAAGAAATTGAGGACAATTTCAAATTCAGGAAAAAAACAGTTTTTAAAGTAGCGATGGGAAAGTGTTTTGTGTGGTGTGTGTTTTGTTTTGTACGGTGGCCCCCCGCGGCCCCGCGGGTATTTACCTCTC
The DNA here is from genome assembly GCA_018398815.1 of Conus ventricosus. Lineage (NCBI taxonomy): Eukaryota > Metazoa > Mollusca > Gastropoda > Neogastropoda > Conidae > Conus > Conus ventricosus. The sequence goes on along the minus strand of JAFLJL010013547.1, from coordinate 370 downwards.
CCGTTTGTGTTTTAACCCGGGTTTTTTTTTTAAAGGGAAAATTTTTAAAAAAAAAAATTTATCCCTGTTTTGGGGGTTTCCTACGTCTGGATCAGCTTTTCTACCCTTTGTTGTGCAGGATCTTTTTCGTGCGTACAGGGGTACTTTTCTGCACAGTCGAAACCCGCTTAAATTTTTATTGAACAGCTTTAGTAGCAAAAACTCCGCCCACCTTCCCAAAGGGTTCATTGCCCAAAAGGCCCCTGCGATTTTTGTGAGATTCACCCAATAAATTTTGCAGGTATTTGGGTTTTGTTAAAGCAATGCTGATGTATACTGGAGTGGAAGGGGTGTTTTTTTATGTATGGGGTTTGGTTTAAATTTTATGATC
>JAFLJL010013545.1:22942-26211 GCA_018398815.1 Conus ventricosus | reverse complement strand
GAGGGAGGACTCACCGGGATGCCAATGAGGGAGGCGGGAGGGAGGCCAACTGGGGGCTGCAATCTTCATCTTCGGGGTCCGCCTCACTCCCTGGACCACAGGGGGAGGGGGGGGGGGAAGATGAGAGGTGGGAAGACGGGAGGCTGGGGGGGGGGGGGGGGGGGGGGGGCGGGGGGCGAGGAGAGGTGGGAAGCGGGGAGACAGTACAGTGGGAATGAAAGGCTATATCTCGTTTGCTCTGTTTTTTGACTGCCAACACACACACGCACGCGCGCGCGCACACACACAAACACACACACACACACACACACACACACACACACACACACACACACACACACACCCACACACACACGCGCGCGCACGTACACACACACACACACACACACACACTCACACACACACACACACACACACACACACACACACACACACACACACACACACACACACATTTGCCAACTGTTCTCCTCTGTGTCAATCTAGATTGAACACTTTTTAACGCACGTTATGGTATGCTTGGAGAAGCTCGTTGTCGAATGGTTAGAGCGTTTTAAGCGGCTTAGCTGACGATCTGGAGGTCAAACTACTCAGTCTCTCACAGCTTTAACATCGTCTATTCGCCCAGCAGTGAATGCGTGTCTGATTCAGGCCAGGGAAAGTGAACGCGGTCCCACCTTCCATTATGCTGTTAAGCTATGTTCTAAACGCCTCGAACCCCTAACAGTTCATTCATTAGCTATGGAACTTTCATGTTCTGGGAGTACTTTATATGCTTTGCAGCTTGTTTCTCTCTCCGTGGTCACAGCCCTGAGATGATCCTGTGTGGTCAGCTGGAGGACAATGACACCAACAATGACACAGCGAATGGTGTGTATAAAATGTACATCAGGACACGCAACAAGATAAGGTCGGAAAAAGGGACAAAAGTTGAACTAAAAATTTAACAGCCATACTCCACATCGGCTGCTATCTGTTGATAATCTACTACATCTTTCATTCCCTCAAGATACGTTTGTCTGTAAAGGGGCAGGATTTAGCAAGAGTCTTTTTCAAATCATCAACCGTTCTTTTATTTGATTAAACACAGTCTTTTACCTTTCCACACAGGAAAGTTTTGCCGAAGCGAAGCTTTCGGCCTCCATCCAGAGGTCTTCGTCAGCGCCGAATGTCTCGCTGAGTGAGTTGTGTTCGGTGCCCGCGATCTCGCTTCGCTTCGGCTAAACTTTCCTGCGTGAAAGGTAAAAGACTATGTTTAATCATGTCATCACCCCAGGAGTTAAAACTACCTCTACCGTTCTTTTATTGTTTCCCAAACATGATAAAACCAAAGTGCACTCTGACTGACTCGAAGTTTTGGCAGAATGTTCACAGGCGGTGTATCACACTTTAAGCAAACACCCAGCAAACGGTATACACCACCTTTCCCCCACACAGGGTGGCTCCACGCAATCCGTCAGCAGAATACCTGTGTTCACATTGTCCGCATAACTTCTTGGGCCTGAACAACGGATGATACTGTTTGATGTCTCTCTTGTCATCACCTTCTTCCTCTTCCCCGTGTTTCCCTCTGTCTGCACTGAGTTTCCTTCATGTCGCTGTCAACCTATACAAACGCGTAACAATCATGTACTATGCAAATCATAATATTCGCTCATCAGTTAATGGGGAATGAGACGTTCGGTCTTCAGCATCTCGGATTGGGGTTGTTTTGTTTTTGTTGTTGTTTGTTTTGTTTTTTTTTGTTGTTGTTGTTGTTTTCTTCTTTTTTTTTTTCTTTTTTTTTTTCTTTTTTTTTTTTTTTTTTTTTTGGGGGGGGGGGGGGGGGGGGGTATTGTGTGGCATTACAAGAACGGACTGATTTGATAGTAGCATTGAAGGGGCCCGTGGTCAAGAGGTCAAAGCGATTGCCAGCGGAGGTGACGGTCGAGAGTTCGAACCACAGGTGGGATCGGATGTTTTCGGCTTCACAACCCCTCTCTGTTCACCCAGCCTGTAAGATAGGTACCTGATTCATTTCAGGGAAGGTTAAAGGCGGCGGAAGGAGGCGGACGGGCTTCGTCTTCAATGACCGTCGAGCGCTGGGCACGGGGAATCTCTGACCGTTTCTGCTGTCCTACAGCGACAGCCAAAACGAAATTTCACCGTTTAATGGAAGGTTACAGTGACGTCACCAGGCTGTTCAGTGCACCTCGCTTCCATTCCAGCCAATAACACTGTGCACGTGCTTCCATTCCAGCCAATAACACTGTGCACGTGCTTCCATTCCAGCGAATAACACTGTGTACGTGCTTCCATTCCAGCCAATGACACTGTGCACGTGCTTCCATTCCAGCCAATAACACTGTGCACGTGCTTCCATTCCAGCCAATAACACTGTGCACGTGCTTCCATTCCAGCCAATAACACTGTGCACGTGCTATACGTGTCCAGCTCAGGCCAGTGAGTTTTGAAGGACAGTGTCGGTTTAGGTCACAGAGTGCCGGTGTGTGGGTCAGGCAGGGAAAGCAGGCCTGTTGGAGGACATGTGGAAGGCAATGATTATGGTGTGTCATCGTATCTGGTCAAGTCGTATCATGGACACTTTTGAAAATGAATTCCATTTTATTCTGGCGTGCCCTAGATAACCCGGATCTTAGATAAAATTTGAAGTATCCAGGAAATACTTAAGCCTCAAATGAAGATGTCATCTTTGCAGTGTCTTGCCAGCAGATAACGTTGTCAATTGAAAAATTGTGGAAATTGATCTGAGGAACTTACATAACTACTCTATTGGTGAGGGGGGGGGGGGGGGGTGTCTTTCTTCTCTTCTCTCTCTCTCTCTCTCTCCTCTCTCTCTCTCTCTCTCTCTCTCTCTCTCTCTCTCTCTCTCTCTCTCTCTCTCTCTCTCTCTCTCCCCAAACCTGTGTCGTTTTCTGTTCTGTTCTGTCCTTTTCTTTCTTTTTTTTTTCTTTTCTTTTTTAAGCATGACCCAGTCAGTGCCTGTTTCTGTCTGACAAACCACTCAACCTCATCCTGTCAATCGTCAGCATCCACTCTGACAGTTTTCCCTCGTTCCTCCGACCAAAGACTGTACGCCTGCGGATAGTTCCCGTAGGGCGTACAGTCTTTGCGTAGGGCGAACTATCTTGCTCCGCCAGAGAAAGTGAGAGGAAAGGGTGGGGAACACTTTTTTCTGCCCCCGCCCCTCCTCCGCCCCATCCACGCCAACAACAACAGGGTCAGGAAGCGGAGGAGGGAGGCCCCCATCCACGCCAACAACAACAGGG
>JAFLJL010013545.1:0-5000 GCA_018398815.1 Conus ventricosus | reverse complement strand
CAAAACTTCGAGTCAGTCAGAGTGCACTTTGGTTTTATCATGTTTGGGAAACAATAAAAGAACGGTAGAGGTAGTTTTAACTCCTGGGGTGATGACATGATTAAACATAGTCTTTTACCTTTTCACGCAGGAAAGTTTAGCCGAAGCGAAGCGAGATCGCGGGCACCGAACACAACTCACTCAGCGAGACATTCGGCGCTGACGAAGACCTCTGGATGGAGGCCGAAAGCTTCGCTTCGGCAAAACTTTCCTGTGTGGAAAGGTAAAAGACTGTGTTTAATCAAATAAAAGAACGGTTGATGATTTGAAAAAGACTCTTGCTAAATCCTGCCCCTTTACAGACAAACGTATCTTGAGGGAATGAAAGATGTAGTAGATTATCAACAGATAGCAGCCGATGTGGAGTATGGCTGTTAAATTTTTAGTTCAACTTTTGTCCCTTTTTCCGACCTTATCTTGTTGCGTGTCCTGATGTACATTTTATACACACCATTCGCTGTGTCATTGTTGGTGTCATTGTCCTCCAGCTGACCACACAGGATCATCTCAGGGCTGTGACCACGGAGAGAGAAACAAGCTGCAAAGCATATAAAGTACTCCCAGAACATGAAAGTTCCATAGCTAATGAATGAACTGTTAGGGGTTCGAGGCGTTTAGAACATAGCTTAACAGCATAATGGAAGGTGGGACCGCGTTCACTTTCCCTGGCCTGAATCAGACACGCATTCACTGCTGGGCGAATAGACGATGTTAAAGCTGTGAGAGACTGAGTAGTTTGACCTCCAGATCGTCAGCTAAGCCGCTTAAAACGCTCTAACCATTCGACAACGAGCTTCTCCAAGCATACCATAACGTGCGTTAAAAAGTGTTCAATCTAGATTGACACAGAGGAGAACAGTTGGCAAATGTGTGTGTGTGTGTGTGTGTGTGTGTGTGTGTGTGTGTGTGTGTGTGTGTGTGTGTGGATGTGTGTGTGTGTGTGTGTGTGTGTACGTGCGCGCGCGTGTGTGTGTGGTGTGTGTGTGTGTGTGTGTGTGTGTGTGTGTGTGTGTGTGTGTGTGTGTGTGTGTTTGTGTGTGTGCGCGCGCGCGTGCGTGTGTGTGTTGGCAGTCAAAAAACAGAGCAAACGAGATATAGCCTTTCATTCCCACTGTACTGTCTCCCCGCTTCCCACCTCTCCTCCCCCCGCCCCCCCCCCCCCCCCCCCCCCCCCCCCCCCCAGCCTCCCGTCTTCCCACCTCTCATCTTCCCCCCCCCCTCCCCTGTGGTCCAGGGAGTGAGGGCGGACCCCGAAGATGAAGATTGCAGCCCCCAGTTGGCCTCCCTCCCGCCTCCCTCATTGGCATCCCGGTGAGTCCTCCCTCCCACCTTCCTCATTGCATCCCGGTGAGTGATGGCCCGTCAACAGCCTGTAAATGTGTCCACTGCTCTCCCTTCCCTCTCTCCCACCCACTCCTCACCCCCCCCCCCCCCCCCCCCCCCCCCCGTTAAAAGGGGAGGGAATCATGGATATCACCTCAGTGGCGCGCGCGCGCGTGTGTGTGTGTGTGTGTGTGTGTGTGTGTGTGTGTGTGTGTGTGTGTGTGTGTGTGTGTGTGTGTGTGAGCGAGTGAGTGAGTGAGTGAGTGAGTGAGTGAGTGTGGTGTGTGTGTGTGTGTGTGTGTGTGTGTGTGTGTGTGTGTGTGTGTGATGTTGTATGTTGAGTGTGTGTGTGTGTGTGTGTGTGTGTGTGTGTGTGTGTGTGTGTGTGTGTGTGTGTGTGTGTGAGTGTGTGTGTGTGTGTGTGTGTGTGTGTGTGTGTGTGTGTGTGTGTGTGTGTGTGTGAGAGAGGAGCGAGAGAGCAAGAGAGAGAGAGAGAGAGAGAGAGAGTCAAAATCAAAGTCAAAATGTTTTAATTGTTAGGCCTCTGGCCCATACAATGGAGGTACATAATAATCAGAGCATTCATCATGCATTCATACGCATATCAACTGTACATTGTTTTCGTAAACTAAGTGACTTACATATATACACAGACAACTTATTCATTGTTACAAGATTTTCACATGAAAGCTGTAAAGTAAGTTTGGACAGGGATGGATATTTAGAATACTTAGCAGGATGAATTGATCTCTAAGTTCATTATATTGGGGCATACAAATAAAAAGTGAGTTTCATTTTCAATTATGTTAGAACAAAAAGGACAATCCCTTTCATTACTGTGTACGTTCGTTCTGAATTGTGGATAACTATGTTTAAGGGGGGACATCCAATCCTGAATTTAGCGAGACATCTTCGCAAAACGAAAATTATTGATTTGACGTAAATTACATTTTGCAAGATATAGTTCATTAAGACTCAATAAATTTGGAAGAAATCATGGTTTTCCAGTGCAGCATGCCATTCCTGACTAAACGAATCAATAAGCCTTTGTTTGAATTCTGAAATAAAATATTAACATTTCCACACCCTGGGCTTCCCACACAATCCCAAAACCATATCGTATAAATATTTCTGACTCTACACGCCCAAGTGACATAATTTTGCGATTGTAAGTATAATAACATCTCATAACCTTTTCTAGAGTATCTATTTTGATCCAAGGTAACTAATCTAAGCCAAAATTTTATGCATCTAATATTACGTATTTACAAATATAGGATATCTACCCGTTTCCCATAAATTATTGTCTAGGTGATTTAGGACTAAAACCAATAAAACGTTTTAATGCCGACAGATGAACCTTTTCAATGTGTTCTTTGATCAGTAGTTAATCCCCAAATTTCAGATCCATATGTAAGTATTGGCTGTATTTGGGAGTCAAACAGTTTATAAATATTTCAAGGTGATGTTCACCTACAGACCATAATACTATAATAATTGCTGCTACACCCTTTCTTGCTCTAACTGCTAGATCTTTGAGAGTATGTGAAAAAGAAAGTCTAGTAGAAAGGTAAATTCCAAGGTATTTATACATATTGACAATTTGTAGTTCTTGGTTTCCAAAAGACACTTTTCAGATGAGACAGATAACCACCATTTCTAAAGACAACTACATTTGATTTATCCAGGTTGACAATAAGATCCAGTCGGTTTGCTGTTGTAAAGAAAGTCCCAGATAGACAGAATAAAGATTATGTGTTCATGCTTGAATGTGTGCCTGCTATCTGTACTCTTGTCACTCCAAATCAGACGAACGCGTTCTCCCACTGGAAAGGAAACTAAAGTTGAAAACTGATTAAGCCACACCTTTTATTAATAAAAGGAGTAAGTTCTTTTTTGCGGTTATGGCCCTGGTATGGACAGAGGAGAGGAAAAGAGGTTAATTCACCACCCTGGCGAAGACACCGTTTTTTTGTTTGTTCCTCCCGCCCCTCACTCGGGCAGCTCTGGAGGTAGCTCTCGGGCGTTCTTTGATTGTCTGACATTCTCCCAGTTCCGGGAAGAAGTCACGCCTGTAACCTGTCAAAGACTGACAGTTTGTCTGTGCCCATCTCCTGGCACCAAGACCCCGTGCTCAGTCCTGGCACTGGAAGCCTGCACAGTGACAGTCTTTTAACATGTGTTCCTCCTCTCTCTTTTTGTCCATGGCATGCAACCTTCGTCTTTTCCAAACTCCCCCTCTCCCAAAGTCCATCACAGGCCATAAAAATTATTCTTATTATCCTAATAGGACAGCACAACAACATAGACACCATACCTTTACATGAACCTCTAACCAAGGAAAGATTTCGATTCACTACCCTCAAGAACAGCAAAAGCACAATTCCGCTTTGTCAACCTCATCAATACCATTTTACAAGAAGGATTTCCTTTTACTATCCTCGTCATAACCATTTCCTTTACATCCCTTTTTACATATCAACCACAATGATTTCAGATAAATTCGCAATTATAGTTGACACAATTTATAGACAAAACATACACTTCTGTAAAATAAATGCTTGTCTTATTAACTATACATCATCATCAAACATCACACAATAGCATATCAATTTTCGAGAAAACCATACATTGATTGGCGTGTGTGTAGTGTGTGTGTGGTGTGTGGTGTGTGTGTGTGTGTGTGTGTGTGTGTGTGTGTGTGTGTGTGTGTGTTATCCATCAGCAACATATTCCTTATTCAACATCTAAGTAAAACTATTGAATGAAGGAACAAACACATTCATCTTATCCAACTGTTTATTTTCAAACGGAATACATCACATTCACGACATAAATACCTCATCCGTTATAAAACGACTGTAGACTTGGGTTGGAATTCTGCAACATATCTAAAGATTGTTTAGTTTCCAATACATGATTATGTTAAACCTCCTATCTCCTATCTCCACAAGCTTAACAATACATACCTTTACAAGGCAAAAGACATGTCAACAGTGTCAGCTAAAACTTCAGCCCGCGACTTCAAACAGGTGAGCGATTTCTGTTCACGCAAACTGCGCACGCACAACCTCTACTGGGTGTCTTATTTTCTTTTGGGCCCCAGCTCTAATTGTCTGGGACAAAACGCCTTTTGTTACAGTTCTCCCCCCTAATGAAAGAACGTGCCAACGTTCGACACAGAAAAAACAAAAATAGAAGAGAACATACAAAACCAGCATCCTGACGTGATACGAACACGCAACAACATACTTTCAATCAATCAGCTCTGCTGAGCAAATCGGCCAAAGGTTCTCAGATCCCTTGACTGACTGCACCGAAAAGCGATATTCTTGGAGAGCAAGTGCCACCTCATGATCCTGGAATTCTTAAACTTCCAGACTGAGGTATGTCAAAGGACGGTGATCTGTTTCCAACAGAAACTCCCTTCCCAGAGGTACCTGCCCAACTTTGAAATGACCCAAACAATGGCCAAACACTCCCGTTCTATTGTGCTGTACCGCGTTTCTCTGGGAAGTAGCTTTCTGCTGACAAAAGTGACAGGATGCAGAGTGCCTCAAATCCTGCAACAGAATTCCACCTATTCCAAGGAACTGGATCTGTTCTACCAATTTGCCTAAAAGGGAAAAATAGCATCA
>JAFLJL010013544.1:7500-14442 GCA_018398815.1 Conus ventricosus | reverse complement strand
GTTATATGGCCCATAAATCACCATGCATGTTATACGACCATAAATCACCTGCATGTTACATGGCCCATAAATCACCTTGCATGTTATATGACCCATAAATCATCATGCATGTTATGTGGCCCATTAAATCACCATGCATGTTATATGACCCATAAATCACCCTGCATGTTACATGGCCCATTTAATCACCTTGCATGTTATATGACCCATAAATCATCATGCATTTTATGTGGCCCATAAATCACCATGCATGTTATATGACCCATAAATCACCCTGCATGTTATATGGCTCATAAATCACCATGCATGTTATATGACCCATAAATCACCTGCATGTTATATGACCCATAAATCACCATGCATGGTATGTGGCCATAAACCACCATCCATATTATATGGCCCATAAATCACCATGCATGTTATATGACCCATGAATCACCATGCATGTTATGTGGCCCATAAATCACATGCATGGTATATGACCATGAATCACCATGCATGTTATATGACCATGAATCACCATGCATGGTATGTGACCCATAAACCCCATCCATATTATATGGCCCATGAATCACCATGCATGTTATATGGCCCCTAAATCACCCTGCATGTTATGCGACCCATAAATCACCATGCATGTTATGTGGCCATAAATCACCCTGCATGTTATGTGACCCATAAATCACCCTGCATGTTACATGGCCCATAAATCACCTTGCATGTTATATGACCCATAAATCATCATGCATGTTATGTGGCCCATAAATCACCATGCATGTTATATGACCCATAAATCACCTGCATGTTACATGGCCCATAAATCACCTTGCATGTTATATGACCCATAAATCATCATGCATTTTATGTGGCCCATAAATCACCATGCATGTTATATGACCCATAAATCACCCTGCATGTTATATGGCTCATAAATCACCATGCATGTTATATGACCATAAATCACCCTGCATGTTATATGACCCATAAATCACCATGCATGGTATGTGGCCATAAACCACCATCCATATTATATGGCCCATAAATCACCATGCATGTTATATGACCCATGAATCACCATGCATGTTATGTGGCCCATAAATCACCATGCATGATATATGACCCATGAATCACCATGCATGTTATATGACCCATGAATCACCATGCATGGTATGTGACCCATAAACCACCATCCATATTTATGGCCCATGAATCACCATGCATGTTATATGGCCCATAAATCACCCTGCATGTTATGCGACCCATAAATCACCATGCATGTTATGTGGCCCATAAATCACCCTGCATGTTATGTGACCCCTAAATCACCATGCATGTTATATGGCCATAAATCACCATGCATGTTATATGGCCCATAAATCGCCATGCATGTTATATGGCCCATAAATCACCATGCATGTTATGTGACCCATAAATCACCCTGCATGTTATGTGACCATAAATCACCATGCATGTTATATGGCCCATAAATCACCATGCATGTTATATGGCCCATAAATCACCATGCATGTTATATGGCCCATAAATCACCATGCATGTTATGTGACCCATAAATCACCATGCATGTTATGTGACCCATAAATCACCATGTATGTTATATGGCCCATAAATCACCATGCATGTTATGTGACCCATAAATCACCATGCATGTTATGTGACCCATAACCCGTCCTGCATATTATGTGACCCATGAATCACCATGCATGTAACATGGGGAGTGCGCGTGGAAGGTATGGGCCTGTGATTGTTTCATAGTGGGAGCAAGAGTTACCCTACTGGTTTGTTATTTACTGTGTACTGTTGCCTGCCTCATTTAAGATTAACTTTGAATGCACGTGTTGAATAATTGTTTTCGATGCGGATGACACCGTACTACTGTTTACATACACACACACACGCACGCACACACCACACACACACACACACACACACACACACACACACCACACACACACACACACACACACACCACTCCCCACACATATTGCATTAACCTTTATGGTGTAAACTCCCTTATATTTATTTTGAGAAGCCATTTGGCATTAATGGGCAATAATCGTAATGGGAGGATAGCACAGCAAACAAACGAAGATATGTGCAAAGCTACATTCATATCTTGACGCCAAGTCTCTTAAACACTCGTTCTCTCTCACCTTGTTTCCATTGTTCTCTGGCATACCCGAACAGGTACAGTAAAGGATGAGAGACTGATTTCACTGGCATTACAAACAGAGCTGCTGCTAACCACATGCTCATGGATATGGGATGACCTGTTACTATCAGTATGATACATAGACACAATGACAATCCACAGAACATGTCAAACAGGATCATCACTGACAGGCGGCTTGCCAAAACAGTCATGTGACTGACTCAGACCAGTCTTCAACTGCCACAGTAGTCATAGGCCTACTGTTCTATTCATTGCCTACAGGGCCTGTCATAAGCCTACTGTTCTATTCATTGCCTACAGGGCCTGTCATAGGCCTTCTGTTCTATTCATTGCCTATAGGGCCTGTCATAGGCCTTCTGTTCTATTCATTGCCCACAGGGCCTGTCATAAGCCTTCTGTTCTATTCATTGCCTACAGGGCCTGTCATAGGCCTACTGTTCTATTCATTGCCTACAGGGCTTTGTCATAGGCCTTCTGTTCTATTCATTGCCCACAGGGCCTGTCATAGGCCTTCTGTTCTATTCATTGCTTACAGGGCCTGTCATACGCCTTCTGTTCTATTCATTTCCTACAGGGCCTGTCATACGCCTTCTGTTCTATTCATTTCCTACAGGGCCTGTCATAGGCCTTCTGTTCTATTCATTTCCTACAGGGCCTGTCATAGGCTTTCTGTTCTATTCATTTCCTACAGGGCCTGTCATAGGCCTTCTTTTCTATTCATTTCCTACAAGGCCTGTCATAGGCTTTCTGTTCTATTCATTTCCTATAGGGCCTGTCATACGCCTTCTGTTCTATTCATTTCCTACAGGGCCTGTCATGGGCTTTCTGTTCTATTCATTGCCCAAGGGCTTTGTCATAGGCCTTCTGTTCCATTTATTGCCTACAGGGCCTGTCATACGCCTTCTGTTCTATTCATTGCCTACAGGGCCTGTCATACGCCTTCTGTTCTATTCATTGCCTACAGGGCCTGTCATAGGCCTTCTGTTCTATTCATTGCCTACAGGGCCTGTCATAGGCCTTCTGTTCTATTCATTGCCTACAGGGCCTGTCATAGGCCTTCTGTTCTATTCATTTCCTATAGGGCCTGTCATAGGCCTTCTGTTCTATTCATTTCCTATAGGGCCTGTCATAGGCCTTCTGTTCTATTCATTTCCTATAGGGCCTGTCATAGGCCTTCTGTTCTATTCATTTCGTATTGGGGCTTTTGATGGCCCGTGTGTTCAATTCACCACCAATGTGGCCAAGTTATGGCCAAGTTATGGCCAAGTTATAACAGACAGACAGACAGACCGAGCGGGAAAGAGAGGGAAAAAACAAAGACAGACAGACTCAGACAGACAGAGATGGAAGGTGGATAGATGGGGTGGGGCTCACATACTGCATTATAATCTAACGCCAGGCACAGAGACATCACATGTCATCATGAAATGAGCAGTGTTAAGAAATATGAACACCTTGCTAGTCAATAACTTGAACACCTTGCTTGTCAATAACTTGAACACCTTGCTAGTCAATAACTTGAACACCTTGATAGTCAGTGCCTTGGAACGCCTCTGAAATCTGTGAATATCAAGACAGACAACGAACAGTTTGTGACCGAGTGGAGCCCATCTTTCACATCTTCGCCCGAAGACGTATTGAGGTGATTAGAGCACAGCTGGGCTTGTTTGGGTTTTTCCGTTCCCGAGACTTTCCTGTTGTAAAGCACTGGCATTTGGGAGTTCTTCTTCTGACAACAGTCTATGTAGTGCTGACAAACGTGCAATTCTTTATTTGCTTCCTTTTTTTGTAACTTTTTTCTTGTTCTTCTTTTCTTGTTCTTTTCTTTCCTTCCTTTCTTTCTTTTTTCTTTTTCCTCTACCTTCCCTCCTTTTTTCCCTCCATCCTCTTTTTTCTTCTTCCATCTTTCGGTAGTCTTTCTTTTTTTCGTCTCTTCTCTCTTTCCGTTATTTTTCCATTTCAGCATTTTTGCCTGTGTGTTCGTTTTTTTTTTTTTTTTTAATTTTTATTTTATTTTGTTTTATTTTCGTTGTTGTTGTTCGTTCTTTCTTTTCCTTCTACTTTTCTTTCTTTTTATTTTCTTCATTTCTGCTTTTCTTTCTTCTTTCCTTTCAATTTTCTTTCCTTCCTTCTTTCATCTTGTTTTGTTTTTCTTCCTTCGTTCTTTTCTTCTGTCTTTTTATTCTCTTCTTAAATGTCTCTTTCTTCTATCTCTGTTTTATTTTCCTTTTTCTTCGTTCATTCTTTTTCTTTTCCCGTCCTCTTTTCCTTATTTCTGTTCTTGCTTTTGCGTCTTCTTGTTTTTCCACGTTCCTTTTTTTTTTATGCATATGGTCTTTGACTGCGGTGCATCTGAAGTTATTTAAAGGGGTTCTCACCCATTTTTACAAATATATTTTGACCAAATACACGGTTTTGGTATGTGGTCGTATTGCGAAACCCAGCCCCGAATGAGCCGCCTGTGCTCTCATCTTGCAGTGAGAGCAGCATTTCCTGCGGACTGTGAAAGCGAGAGGTTGAAACAGGAACGAGAGCCTCGATTTCGATAAAAGGGTGGGGGGGGGGGGGGGGGGGTCCCGATTGATGACGTGGAAAAGCCAAGTCGCTCTTCGTGTTCGGCTGAAGTGTGATGGGGCGAATGTGTGCTGTGTCTGGTTGCGGAATTTCATCAGGAAATAAGCAAAGAGTAAGCGTTCATGCTTCTTCAGGTGCCTCCAGCCAGTTTAGGCGATTGTGGATAAATTTTGTCACCACAACGAGGAAAGATTTTGTTCTTCGGGACAGTTATCATGGCATTTGCGGTCGTCACTTCGAAGAGCACAGTTTCCAAGACCAACACACCTGGAAGGTAAAGGTGGAAGCTGGAATTAGGGTCCGAAGACAGCTGAAAGAGGATGCTGTGCCAACTATTATAACAGAAAATTGTTTTATTAAAGCACTCTCTGTTCATTCGCCAGCTGCAAGTGCAAGCCTCAAACGCAACAGTGACACGGATTCTGTCAGAGCAAGAGAGCCAAACTCAGAGACGTAAAGAAGGTAAGGTTTGTGGAATGGGTGGTTGATCTTTTTGTGTTTCATTTCATTCTAAGTGTATGGTTGGTTGTAAAGATAGTTGTTGGTTTTTGTTGAGTGTTGGCATATAAACTGAAACATACATTGTTACTGTCATAGTGGCAGTCAGTCAGTCACACTGCCTGCTGCCACTGAAACTGTTGCATGTTTGTGATTGATTTTTTTCCCCTGCTGTTACTGTTTCCAACAAAACTGAAGTTACGATTCTTATTAACAAGAAAGCGTCCATGTCCACAAATAACAACTTGTTGGACTCCAGTGAATAATAGTTTGGGTTTTTATTTTTCAAGACATTGCTGAACATCAGGCACCCCTGCAAGTTCAAGTTTCCGTCCAACAACCATATGCTTTAGTAAGTGAATTATTTATCAGTATTTGGACACAGGATGGCGACTTAGTGTGCATTTTTAGATATATGCAGGTGTGGTATGTCTGTATGCTATAAACTGCCCTGGTGAGTGAGAGAATAATGAGCTTATATCTGCAGCTTAGATCTGATGTACGGCACGTCACTTGACTGCAGTATATTGTAAAAGACCCCTCAGATTCTAATTGTCATTGTGGAACTTTAGAATTTAAGTGGAACGAGTCAGATTGAAAATGAGGAATGTAAGGGGGAGAACTGAAAGTGAATAGCAATTGAAAAGATTTCTACAGCAGGGAAGAGAATTAGTGTGATGATGCAGTAGCTGACAAACTCCTGTTCAAAGGAAAGGCATTATCTGATAGATCTAAACAACTGAAGGAAAATGTGGTTTATCATATAATCATTTTAATGTTATTTACATACTACGGTAATGTGTGTGTGTGTGTGTGTGTGTGTGTGTGTGTGTGTGTGTGTGTGTGTGTGTGTGTGTGTGTGTGAACAGATGTATGTATGTGCATGTGTATATCGTACTATCTGTGTCGTGCGTATGTGTATACATGTACATAATATGGTCAACCTGTAAAATGTCGAACTGCCTGGAAAGAAACATGAGCGTCTGATGGCGAGGGAGGTGGTACTGTACAAGGAGCTGTAGGTTCAAACTGGTACGGATGAACTCCATACACTTCAGTGAAAATTTCACGTTCGATGTCCTCTTCGTTGGAACTTGACTCGTAGCTCGGAGCATCTGCCATTATCGCCGGAAAATAGTTGTGTTTTACATCCTCATAGCGAAAGCTTTTAGGGACATGTCTTTCATTCGCTGTAGTCTTGGCATTTATACGTCACTTGCGGAATCCCCGGACTCTCGTCTCTTTCCGTACTGTGCTCGGCAATCTCCGTGGCGAGTCACGATTTGGCTACTTGCACGACCCGAAACACAGATAGAAGTGAGTTCCAGAATAAAAGTAACACGTACATCGAAACACGCTCGATCATACTGTTGAACAACCCAGACATGCTATTTATGGGTGAGGACCCCTTTAATTACTAACTGCATAAGGTATGTGCAATACTACAAGACACACTTTGCTGTTCATGTAAATGTAAACGTTGGTGTATTTTTGTAAGGATTCCTTCTCCTCTCACCGGACACGCCCAGTTAGTGCAGGGCCTCTGAATTGAGCTTTTTTACCATTCAACTTTCAGTTACTCATCCAAAATACCTGAACTGTCACAGCTAATGAATACACCTCCAAGTGCGTAAAAGAGTGAACCATATAAGACGAAGGGGAGAAAAGAGAGGGAACCA
>JAFLJL010013544.1:0-2500 GCA_018398815.1 Conus ventricosus | reverse complement strand
AACGGAAAAAAATATATTGGTTCTAAAATTGTTTAAATCAGTGAGATCTCTTGATTTGGGTAAGGAATGACTTTTGCTGCTTTTAGACCACAATGGAAGACATTCTGATCAAATACCCCAAATTATAACATAACGTACGGGTATCGAACAATGTAAGGTTAGAGCAAGCTTGAGTTATAGAAGCATTTAAGTTATCTGGACCCAATTGCTTTTTTTTATTTTTTAAGTTTGAAATAAGAACCGACATTCATTAATAGCCAGTCAAAGGGGATGCTAAATGAATCTCTAGTAATGCATCGTTTCTTGGCAAAACGATTGAGAGCAGCTGGAGTCGTGCATATCGATTAAAGAATTGACACTGAGCTGTTGGTACTGAATCAGTTACCTGAAGGAAATGAATGTTTAAAGAGTTAGCAGACACACATAGTCGCAGAATTATCTATGTTCTTTCTCGACTTTGTCACTGCTTGTTGTCTGATTGTTGTGTTTTGATTAATAGGTTTGAGGGCATGCCACTTGTTTCCTAATGTCATCTGTTGATGATGTTTTGACTGTCTTTGAATATTGCAGTCTGCTTGGTGCTATCTTCATCTGACGTGTAGATGTTGTGTGTTCATCCTGTACTTGTTTGATTTGTTGTGAAAGATAATGACTTAAGGAAATGTTTCACCCTAATCTCCATATACACCAGTGGTCTAGTGTTCCGTTCAACTTGCCTTGGGATTGTGAGTTCAAGCGATTTTCCAGTGTTTGTATGTCTGCTGCATGTTGGAGAAAGTGCGAGTGGCTGAGATAAGCTGTTTTTTTGGAGTGAGTGTGATAACGGCCATGCTTGCTAGTTGAGAGAGTGTGGGGAAATCCGATGCTGAGAGCTGGCACTCGGGGGGGTCAGTGTGTTGACAGAATGGGTGGCAGGCAGAGGGTCAGTACTGGTGGGGGAGGGTGACAACGCACGCTGTTCTAAAACACACGGGGTAGGCGTGGGAGGATCACATGGGGGGTCAGTATTTTGGTGGGTGGAGGAAGGGACTGAGGAGTGAGAAATGTCAACAGGGGATGAAGGACTGTCGATGGCTGGAGACTGGAGGGATGCAGGTGGCGATTCCATGCTGTCTGGGGCGGATGAGGGAGGGAGTGTGGCACGGGGCGTGTTGGAGCTGGCAAGCAGTTGGGATTCTCGAGTCAGCGAGGGGTGAGGCAGTGATGGTGGAGGGGTGGAATCACCTGACTTGAGCAATGTTTCCACAACATCATTTGTCTGTGCATCACAGATGGCCAGTGGAGTTGGAGGAAACGACTCTGTGACATTGTCAAGGGCATCTGCAATTGACAATATTGAAACATCTGGTGCAGACAAATGGGACACAATTTCTTTTAGTCTACCAAACTCCTGCTGTACCCACTCTTGGCAGACATGTCCTTGCACTAAGATTTTTCCTGTTGTGTAATAGACGTGAATTGTCAAAAGTTTGTGTTCACCGTTCAGAACTATTTGGTAGGATGAATGCCATAACTCACTGGGCAGTGGGTCACAAAGCTCGGCGCCAAATCCAAAGAGTCTTGTTATTTTTGTTGTACTCTTTCAAAACACAAGAGGTAGATGACGGACGATATTTACCACAGTACCTTTCACATAATACAAATCTCCATACAGGCAGGTTAGTGAGGGGAGAATCAAACGTCACCTGGCAGGGGTCTTTGGTGAGTTTAATTGTCTCGTTGGTGAAATATTTGGCAGCGCGTGGTGAGAGGCATTATGATTTGTATTATGAGCATTATTTGTGGTGTTTACCCAAAGAAGAAAGAAAAACAAAAAGCAGAAACTTACATTTACATATACACATAGACTACACACATAATGCTGGCCGCTGCAGTGTGTGCCATGGCGGTTAGCCGTCACAGCACACCTAACCGGCCACATCTTGTGTTGGGACGAGAACCTTTTCCGGACACTGCAGCGTAACAGGATTAGCACCACACACACTTCACTTGGGGAGGTACCTTTAGGTCTATTCCCTTTAGGTCAATTCCCTTTAGGTCTATTCCCTTTAAGTCTATTCCTTCCAGGTCTATTCTCGTTAAGTCTTAGGGATAGGGTTAGTACCCTAACCCTATCCCTATCCCTAACCCTATCCCTAACCCTAACCCTAACCCTAACCCTATCCCTAACCCTAACCCTATCCCTAACCCTATCCCTAACCCTATCCGATCCCTAACCCTATCCCTAACCCTATCCCTATCCCTAACCCTATCCCTAACCCTATCCCGATCCCTAACCCTATCCCTAACCCTAACCCTATCCCTAACCCTAACCCTATCCCTAACCCTATCCCTAACCCTAACCCTAACCCTATCCCTAACCCTATCACTAAGACTTAACGAGAATAGACCTGGAAGGAATAGACTTAAAGGGAATAGACCTAAAGGGAATAGACCTAAAGGGAATAGACCTAAAGGGCCGCCCCCCTTCACTTCACTCTGTCCCAACAGCCAGAGGATC
>JAFLJL010013542.1:0-40296 GCA_018398815.1 Conus ventricosus | reverse complement strand
AATGGCCAGACTACGACGATGACAATCTCTTGACGCCAGACAGGCGAACGTGCATGGTTTTTGGGCACATGCACACGTGCCAGAAACATCGATGGCAACACATTGATTACTGTTTGTGAAGTTAGGTATTCATCCTCCCAGTCTGTTTCTTTGACATTGATGAATCGCACATTGCATGCCTTTGCGTCCTGTTCGGCGGATTCCTGCTTTCTTTCTAGATGCTCTAGTCTGTCCAAAATGTTCGCACTGTCTTCTTTCAGTTCACTGATGTCTTCAGCACTTTTGACAACGGTATCTTTCAGTTTATTAACTTCTGTAAGAAAGCGTCCAATAGTATTCTCGAGAGAACAAAATCTTTCATCAATATTTGACTTTATAGTTGCTGAATTCATGAGTAAGCCATGCTGCATCTGTGTCAAACGCCAATCGATCAATTGCAGTAAATTGGCTTGACCTTGGCCCTGAATGACCGTGACCCTGAATGACCCTAAGTCCCAGCTCTCTAGTTCCAAATTATGGAACAGCCCACGCCAAACTCCTCCGATGTCCTTTGTTTCCCTCCATGGTTTTTGAAAACTAAAAACAAGTGTCCCACGTGCCCCAACCGCAGAGTGGAAGACCAAGGTGAGGTTTCCTCTGTCTATCCCTCCTTTAAACGACATTTTTTCATGTTGTTAAAATTACGAAGCAGTTCAACAAACAGGGCGATACTGTCTGTTTCACACGAGAGACAGGCCTGCACGGGATGCACGTGCTTGGTCCGTTTCCTCGCGTACAGACAGACGCACTCTGCTTCTACCCACCTCTCCCCTACCCAACCTCCATTCAAATGCTCATACATACGCGTGCATTTCACACACACACACACACACACACACACTCTCTCTCTCTCTCTCTCTCTCTCTCTCTCTCTCTCTCTCTCTCTCTCTCTCTCTCTCTCTCTTTCTCTCTCTCTGCAAACAATTGTTCAACAAGGAAACTTCAAACACACACACACACACACACACACACACACACACACACACACACACACACACACACACACACACACACACACACACAACCAAACAATTGTTCGACAAGGAAACTTCCACAGGCTGTGAACATACCAGTGTTGTTGTGTTTCCAGTGAATATACAATATTTCGACTGCACGGAAGCGAAAAAAAAATGGAGTTATTGTAGGTACCAGTTGTGAATTAACAAACACAACGACCTTTCTCTTTTTCAGTATCTTTTTCTTTTTTCTGTTTGTTGTAATGATTGTCGTGTTTTTCTTCTGGCTCAAAATAAACAAGTTTAATCTAACTGTTGTTTTTCGACTTTTTACAAAGTTCATTGAAGGGTGTGTTTGTATTGGTTATGTTGCCTTCCTTCTTTCTTGTCATCAGACAATGACTTATTCGCCCGCCTTTCATCACATTCGTTGTCGCATCACACAACTTTACGTCAACTATCTGAATTCAAGATGAAACAAAAGCCAAGAACAAGATTTTTTTTCGATGATGTGAATCGTATAAGGGATAAAAATGAAGATATATATGAAAACTATGTCACAGAAAAACTTGGGTTCGAATTGAGGACAATGTTAATTCATCACACAGAAAGTGATTAACAGGCGTATCACTATCTAATGCAGTTAATATACTCGTCACTGGTAAAAGCAGATATTTAATTTCGCCCCTGATAGCTAATGATTTCAAAATGGACAATGATTTGACATCGACCATTGTCAATGCCAGACACTCTTTGATTCACTTTCCTGGTTCTGATGCGACATCCAGAAATACTCCAACACTGGGTGTTCTGCAAACTGACCCACAGAATGAATCGATTCCAGAAGGCGGCAACGAAATCAGATTTAACGAAATGGAATATTTACCATGGAACAATTCTGCTAACATTGTGAGTAGAGAGAAATGATGATACTGACAGTAAGAGTCAGAACCAACGTCCTGCAAATCTCGTTCTTGATTGGTGGGCCTGCGAATGTCATCAGCATGGTGGTGTTTTACAAACAAAGCCTCCGAGATCGTGTCAACCTGTTGCTGTTCTCGCTGGCTTTGGCGATTGAACTCTACTTATTCATCGGCATGATGTCCTGTTTCCAGGAGTTTTATTTTCAGTTTCTTGGAGTTCAGATCGTTAGTCCCGTCTTGATATTTCTCCTCAACCATCGCGTCAAAGGTCTCCATAGCTTTGGTTTTGTTTCGTTTGTTCTATCATCCACGATAGCCTGTGAGAGATGTTACTGTGTCTTCAGGCCGTTACAGTACCGGACTGTGATTCGCACCAGGACGTTGGCTCTCATCATCGTTGCTGTGTATGTTATCGTCCTAGGCCTCTATTTCCTAGTGAAATCCAGATACCATATTTCATGCTTATATGACCCTGGAATCCGTACAATGGCAATGTTATACCGTCACAGTTTCTTTTACTCAAGCAACAAGGACCTTATAGACTATGTGGACAACATTGTCTTTGGAGCTGGGTTACAGAGTGGAATGCTGATTGTGGTGGTAACAGCAACAGTCATGACTGTATCAAAACTTCGGCAGGTGGTAGTATGGCATACAGAAACAGCATCTTCAGTGTCTTCTGCTAGAGACGTGGGGCTGACTAAAATGCTGATTGGTACTTCAGTCTGCTTATCGTGTGCGTGTCTCCTGCTGGTCTGCTGCGTATCGCCTGTCTCTTTGTGCCAGAAATGAACACTGGTCGGCGGAACGAGAATTTGTATGCGGCCGTTGTACGGATATCGCAAACGTTTGGTTTCGTCAATTCCAGCTTTAATATCTTTATCTATTTACGTTATGGGATCTAGGTATCGAGATACTTTCTGGTTGTTGTTTAAAAAGAAAAGTAAACAAAGGAAAACATGATCAGTAGAGGAATTACAAACATAACATTTGTTAACCGTCATTACACCTGTATGCAAGAATGTGACATCACACATACAACTTAAAAAGAAGCAGACGTTTGCATGTTTTTAATGTCTTTTGTGTCTTCTTTCATTTGGCCGCACAGTATTTGTCTTTAATTTCAATCTCGCTAGAGTAAAAAGTTTAATATTACCCAGAAACATTTTTTTTATGATAGAGATTCATGAGCTATGCTTGTATTTATAAGAAACTGCCGAAAACTCATGTCCCCAATGGATAATGAGATGGTTATTTGACAGAATGATTTAGCCTATATTATTGCATGATTGTGAAGATTGATGTCATAGTAAACTGCAGCTCTGTTTCAGCTCTGTTTCAATTTTAGATAAATATTACGGGAATCGGGGATAATATTACGGGAATTGGGTCAGTTTCCAACAGAAGTGTGTTTGAAAGGTAGAATGCTTTCTTTTGTTTTACGGGTTTTTAAGCTAGCAAATATAAATGTTAATAAACTGGCCAAAACTATGTATTACTTCATTTGCCACTGTAGTCGTAATGAGGTTTCCAGTTTATTTGATTTGGATACGAAGGAAAACCTACCAAATGATTTAGCGATTTTCAGGCGTTTGACCAAATCTGTTTGAATTACCTTTTTTAGAAAATTGGTTTTATAATTTTTTTTTAAATGAAGTAAAAATTGAAACTGAAAATATCAAAGTTTCAAAGTATTTCCAACAAGGGATGAGTGACACTGACACAAATGAATTGATTCTATAATTATCGCCTATTCCAGAATGTCTTCCATTCTGAAAACTATACACTCTTATTACCACAACAGTCAGTATTTTTTGCATTTCAGAGCACTGAATAATAAATTACCGATTCAAACAGGCCGATTTTATAATATACTAAGAGAAAAGATTTTGTCAGCTGTGAAATTTGTCAGAGCTGGTAGATGAATTTCACTATGTTTTTAAATGTAATTATTTTCTCAGCTTAAGAAATACCCTAATTCCTCCCTGTTACAAGACAAACTCCAATGTAAATAAGTTACGCAAATTGTTAGGTACCAATAGAAAATACTTACAAATCATACGGGTTTTTTTCGATATCATAATGAAGAATACGCAAGATCTACCGAATAAAGCACGTAGCCAGAAACATCGTAGCCAGAAACATCGTAGCCAGAAACATCGATGGCAAGTGAACATGGACTTCCTCCATTGGATCAAGTACAGTGCGTAAAATTGCGTGTGTACTGGAAACCCTATCGAGGTGTTTGCCCTCTTAATTTGTTTGTTTGTTTATTTGTTTTTCAAATACTCTGTGTGTGTGCCTGCGTGTGTGAGTGCATGCGTGCGTGCGTGCGTGCGTGCATGCGTGCATGCATGTATGCATGCATGCATGCGTGCATGTGCATGCATGTGTGTATGCGTGCGTGCGTGCATGCATGTGTGCATGTGCGTGCATATGTGTGTGTGTGTGTGTGTGTGTGTGTGTGTGTGTGTGTGTGTGTGTGTGTGTGTGTGTGTTTGGGCACATGCACACGTGCTGGAAACAAGAAAGGATATATACAACACAGGTGCGTATAAAGGTATCTCTACAGATATTTTGACAGCGGAGAGGATTGTTGATCTCTCTCTGGTGGCTGGTGACTGATCCTGCTGTGTAGACCTGTTGCGGTAGTGCTGGACTGTGGAGTGTCTTCACCTGTCTGGCCAGAGAGTTGTATATGGTGTCGCCCTGGTTTCTGTGGTAGCCACAGTGTGTGGTTTAGCCACAGTTTTGTAGTGAGACCCCAGTCCCTGGTCTGTAATAAAGAGAACTGGTCTGTGGGTAAGTAGCTGAGTGGCTTGCTTGTTCAGTTCACACATTTACCCTCTTGTCTTTCAGAAGAGGTGTGAGAACTCAGCCAGCAAAGTGTTTCTCTATTGTAGAGTTTCTACTATAACTACTAATCTCCACTTTTGTCTAAAGGCTGAGTTAAGCTTACAAAAGGTTAGGAGACAGTAATACAATGCTACACAGTTTGGGTCAAGTAACTTCAATGTTTCTCATGAATTAAATCACATTAACCTGGAATACCCTTTGCCCAAGTACATATGTGGTGTAGACTTAAAGCCCATACACTACAAATCATTCCAAAAATCACCAGTTTTTATAAATCAGCTTAGCAGTTTTCACCTTAGTACAGGCATACACTTTTTCTGATCTAAATTCATCATTCAGTTTCCCTCTTAACAGACAGAATTGCATACTGGCAAAAGTCAGGTTGAACACTGTCACGATCGACCCCTGGAGGTTGCCCTGACAGGATCGGTCTAGGTGGGAGTGAAGGGAGTGACTGACCTCACACGCCTCGCAAGAGCCCACACAAGAAAGATTACGATACAACACCCCATTTATTCACACCAACACACACAGTCATAAATAAGCATTCCAACACACACAACATGCACAAACACAATCAAGCATTCCACCGCACACAACATGCACAATCACAATCAAGCACTCCAATACACACAACATGCACAATTATAAATAAACCTTTCACCATACGACGTACACAATCGCAATTACAGCATTCCAGACATATGACATATACACAATTATAAAGGAATATTTCCAGTATTGACCCTTTCTCACACCACGGAGTGCGTCCACATCCCTGCCCCTGTCAAGTCCGCAGGGAGCACCTGTCGCACTAGGTGCTCCGAGCCGGGTTGGTTCTCGCAGGGAGACGCCCAAAGCCGACACCCTCGACTTCCAAGCGGGCAGTGAAGAGCTTTGTCCCGGGGGGGGGGGGGGGGGGGGGGGGGGGGACGTAGCTGTTACTGGAGGTCCTGGACGGGGGTCCAGGCCGGCCAGTCAAGACGGCGGGCGTCTCTACCAGCCCTCGGTCCCGACCAAGGCGTGGCCTCGATCAGCGTGTGGCACCATCCCGTCCGTGGTCTCAGCCAGAACGTGGCCTCGACCAGTACGTGGCACCATCCGATCGTGCTCCAGGTGAAGCCCCCGGGAGGGGGGAGGACGTAGCTGGGAGGAGAGTCGGAGAGGAGGAAAAGAAGAAGGAAGGAGGAAGGAAGAAGGGTACTGGAACCCTGCCGTCAGTACCGTCTGACCATTGCTGTCAAGTCTTAGCCACTCGCATGATGGGCGAGGGGAAGTGTATTCAACGCACACATTAAACCCATTGAATCAAGTCTTCTCACACGATGCAGGTAACAGACTGCATTAAATCAACAGGTTATAAAACAAATATGAATTATCTTCACCCTTCTCTCACTCACGCTAACGTTTTCCTTCCTTAGGAAATAATCAACACAGCGACCATCGCTTATAACTCCCACCACATTTGCAAATAATAATTCAATGGCACAACTGTCACATTTTATAAACACATTTCAAAATAACACAAATTTCCAACCACGCATCCGAACGACAAATCATGCGCACGCACGCTTGTGAACATAAAACTCGCTCTCTTGCACACACAAACAGACGGTGGCCGAAGGATAAAAGTCCGGCGAATGTGACAGGGGCGGACGAGCGAGACCAAGCAAGTTCCAACCCTGAATCACCAGGTTCTCTCCCTTCCCACGACTACCGCATCACCAGATACATAAACAGGAGAAGAATTTTGGAAATAATTTAGAATGGCCAGGTTAAGATGGATTAACCAGAGAAAAGGTCTCACACAATATTTCTCTTACAATTTCGAAAACAAAAGAAAATTGCGCAAAAGCGAAGACTAAGCCGGCTAACAACAACAAACCAAACAAACAGACACGAAACTGATGCTTACCAGCTACCCGTGGTGTACCCGAAGAGGGGGTCAAAGGACTCTCTCTACCCTCTGTCCAGTCGAGAGGACAGAGGCGAAGATGCGGAAAAGAAGAAGCGATGTCCCTCTCCTACAGGCCGACTGCGGAATTGAAAGTACTGACTGTACTCTCGACGATAAGGTAAAGAACCAGGACTGGAGCAGGCGCCCCAGAGACATCTTCCGCTCGAGTGAAGAGCTAACCTCCCTCGGGCAATGGCGGCCAACATGCCATGCTGCGTCACAGAGTGAGCATACTTCAAACTAAAAGGAACGAAGCACGTGCGACGGGTTTAAAAAGACAGGCGAGAGGCCGATAGACAGAAAGTTCGAGAGAAAGGTACCGGCCACCCGTGAACTTGCAGGATGAATAGCACGGGCGGTGGAATTAGAGAGAGAGAGAGAGAAGCAAACCGAAGTTGAGCTGAACCACACCAAGGTGCAACTGCACCACAAGCCACCCTAAGGGACGGATACACGACAACAGCAACGACATAAACAAATAAGTAATTCCGCCATCCCTAGGTGGGTCGAACGTCGTAGGCCTCGTGACAAACTCGTGACAAACCCCCTTCTAAAAGCATCTGTTTCTCTGAGATACAGTGCTCCTTTGAACCTTGTCGCATGTGCAACTTCACAACAATGGGACCGAAACCAACTCTCTGTGATCGACAGAGTACGATGAATCAATACAAACATTCCAGATAGAATCACAGGGGGAAAAATACATAATATACATTTATCAAACAACTAAGCAAACCTTCCAACCATCAAAGTAACAATCCGAACCATTGGTGATTCACTACCGTTAACCTCACTGAAGTGACAACTGTCACTACACCTGATACAGAGACCAAAAAGGGATATAACCTGGTTGAGGGGAGGTGTCCTCTGACTGATTTTTCCAATATGCTAACTACGGAGCTCGGCTAAGATAGTCAGCATCCGTATTACAGGAACCCTTGATATGACGGAAAGTGAACGCATGACTCTGCAGTTCCACTGCCTAATCATGAGTCGATGACTGACTGGCCGGATCCGGTCCAGGCACTGAAGAGGATGATGATCGCTCTCCAGTACAAACTTCCGGCCGTACTTCTTCTTGGGCACGCCAGTGCGCGTCCAAATCTGCCTGAGAGATTCAGCAACAGTAGGGGCATCGATAGTCCTAAGCGGGACAGCCTCTGGGTATCGACTCGCAGATTCTACCACTACCGAAGTGTAGCGGTGACCGCGATCGGATGGTGGATTAATGGGTCCCAACAGGTCGACCCCAACCTTGCTGAATGGCCCCCCAACCCGTGGCACTGACCCTAGGGGAACACGCGTCAAGCGACCCTTAGGCGTTGTCCGTTGGCAGACATCGCAACCGCGGCAGTACTGCCTAACCTGTGAGTTCATCCTGGCCAAAGAAATCCTGCCTAACTCGCTCGAGAGTCCGCTTGGAGCCCATATGACCTGCCATGGGGGAATCGTGGGCCTCCCGGAGGACAGACTCTCTCAGGCTTTGGGGAACCACAAGCTGCTTGGCCACACGATCTGCCTGGGTAAAAACCCTAAAAAGGATCCCCTTGTGGAGCTTGAAGCTCACCTTGGCGTGTCGGGCCGACTGAGTGGGACGATCCACAAGTTGTCGTAGGCGTTGGACATCCAAGTCCCTGGCCTGAAGACGGATAATGCTAGCAGGATCGGCCCTTGCCAGAACCTCGTCAGAGATCGGCTGAAGAACGGGACGCAATTCCTGTTCCTGCTTCTTAGCTTTAGCGCGTGTGGTGACTCCACACACGCCTGTACGGGCAGATCCGTAGACACGGACTGACTGCGTCGTCAGCAAAGGTGACAGTATTCCCTATGATAAGGGAATACAGAGGTTCGCTCCACCGCGATGGCCCATACTTCGCCACAGAAGTAGGGGGTGGAGATAGAAACGAGTACTGAAGGACGGGTGGAGGTAAACCAGCTCCAACCCGCACACATCGTAACTGGCGCCCCGCCGGGCCTTAGGGAAACTAAATCCTTATCCACAAAGAGTGTTGATGCTCCCGAATCCCTGATGGTGTCGACCAAGGATGAACCAACAACAGAAAGAAACACAGGGCACTCTGTACCACCAGAAGCTTGGATGGACCCCACGTTAGCCGAGGCGCGAGGATGCTGGAAAGCACTAGCCCCATGACTACCAGCGGCTCTAGGGCAATCTTTCCTTATGTGGCCAGGACGCCCACAAAGAAAACAAAATCGAGGTGCTGAGGTCCCGATGGACTGCCTGCCTTATTCGACCGCTAGCAGTCGTCGGCGCTTATCGCCACTAAATCCTGTGGAGGGCTTCCTCCCCGTATCTGGGCGATGCCCATAAGCCCTGCGAGCTTCAGCAAACACTCAGCGGTGTGAATCGCAGCCGCGAAATCCTGAGGTGCTGTCTCGCCTATCCGGATCCTCAACTCTGGGGACACAGTGTTGGTGAGCTGTTCAATGAGGATCAGATCCTCCAGCTCCAACTTAGCTAACTGACGCCAGTACCCTAGCGTTTTGCGCAGCCTATCACCAAACTGCACGAAGGTCTCGTCATTATTCTTCTTCATGGACCTGAACTTCCTCCTGTAGGTCTCTGGGGTAAGGTGGAAACGCTTACGCAGAGCCAACTGCATGTCTGCATAAGACGCACCTTCATTTAGAGAGAGCACACACTCCCTTGCAGCACCAGATAATCCAGAAAAAAGGTGCATAGCCTTTTGTTCCTCAGACAATTGGTATGAACAAGCAACCTTGTCGAAATGCTCTAAGAACATATCAATGTCCTCACTAGGTCTGAACTCTGGAAGCTTTAACTTTGGGCCTCTAACTCTATCACCTGCCTGGTGATTAACCCCTGGTTTACAGAAGCGGGAGGCCGCGAGAGAAGTTGTTCCATCTCCTCCCTACGCAGAGCCTCCATCCTGTCTAGTTCTTCCTACGGAGGGCAGCCTCCTCCCTACGCTGATCCTCCTGTCTGGCAGCCTCCTCTCTACGCTGAGCCTCCTGTCTGGCAGCCTCCTCTCTACGCTGAGCCTCCTGTCTGGCAGCCTCCTCTCTACGCTGAGCAGCCTCCTCCCTACGCTGAGCCTCCTGTTTAGCAGCCTCCTCCTACGAAGAATAGCCTCTTCCTTATGCATAATCTCCTGTCTGTCAGTCTCCTCTCTACGTAGAGCCTCCATCCTGTCTAGCTCTTCCCTACGGAGCCTTGCCTCTTCCCTACGTTCTTCCCTACGCAGGGCTTCCTGCCTAGCAGCCTCTTCACTACGCTGCCGCTCCAGAAACAGAAGGACAGAGGTGATATCCTGAGCGGGGTTCACCACTCCCGACCCGGGAGGATGATCCGTCTGACCCGTCCCTTGGGTCTCGACTTTCCATAAGGAAAGTCTTCTGGGGCATGCCCCCTTTCGAGGGGAAGCCTGGAGAGGAGAAGGTTTCGGTCTCTGCGATCAACAGAAGCCCACAATTGCTTCGCTATACTCTGACGCTTCCGAGCGGAAGTGCCAGTCGGGGTCTCGACAGGAAGATCCCCTAGCGAAGAAGAAGTGAAAGTACTCGCTGGACTACCTGCTATAGCACTGGAATAGGTAGAAGTTACCGTAGTCGAAGTACTGGTACTAATAGTAGGGACTACAGTAACATTTTGAATACCCTTCTCTTCGACGCCCGCGTCGCCATACCACCAGCGCCGGACGTCGCATGACAACAATATCCTACAGTTTTCCAAATACAGGGGAAAAACAATTCCACTAGAGAAAAAAAACAAATATTTTAGGGGCGTGTGTATATGTGTGTATGTGTGTGTGTGCGTGTGTGCGGACAAGTTCCGGCTGCTCCCACTCTGGCAACACCGCGCTCTACAGCACGAGCAACAGTGCGGTGGGGCTCACCGAAAAAAAAAAAAAAAAAAAACTATGTCCGGCTGCCCCCACTCTGGCAACACCGCGCTCTACAGCACGAGCAACAGTGCGGTGGGGCTGGCCGGAAAAAAAAAACAAAACAAAAACCTAGCAGACGGGATCCGGAGAGAGGAAAAAAAAAAAACACTAGCGTCCGATACAACCCCTGTATCAACAACCCGGTAGAGAAAAAAAAAAAAAAAACAAGAACTGGCTAAATACAAAACAGGAATGGAAAACTGAGCGGCAACAGAAGGGCAAGACTTACGGCCGTACCTGCGTGAGGTACCCGGCGGAAGGAGGTCTGGACGCGGTCGACTCCCCTTGGTCTCACCTCGACTCCCGAGTCACGCGGATGTTCCCTCAGGCCACCAAAAGACTCCCTTCACTTAGAGTCACCCAGCAACCACCCACGAACAAACACGACAAACTGACTAAACATATACAAAACAGACAAAACTAAACAGGTACTCTGCGAAACGAGAGAGAGACAGCCAGAGCCCTTCACAATCCCCGGGCGAGCCCCACAATTGTCACGATCGACCCTGGAGGTCTGCCCTGACAGGATCGGTCTAGGTGGGAGTGAAGGGAGTGACTGACCTCACACGCCTCGCAAGAGCCCACACAAGAAAGATTACGATACAACACCCCATTTATTCACACCAACACACACAGTCATAAATAAGCATTCCAACACACACAACATGCACAAACCAATCAAGCATTCCACCGCACACAACATGCACAATCACAATCAAGCACTCCAATACACACAACATGCACAATTATAAATAAACCTTTCACCATACGACGTACACAATCGCAATTACAGCATTCCAGCACATATGACATATACACAATTATAAAGGAATATTTCCAGTATTGACCCTTTCTCACACCACGGAGTGCGTCCACATCCCTGCCCTGTCAAGTCCGCAGGGAGCACCCTGTCGCACTAGGTGCTCCGAGCCGGGTTGGTTCTCGCAGGGAGACGCCCAAAGCGACACCTCGACTTCCAAGCGGGCAGTGAAGAGCGTGTCCCGGGGGGGGGGGGGGGGGGGGACGTAGCTGTTACTGGAGGTCCTGGACGGGGGTCCAGGCCGGCCAGTCAAGACGGCGGGCGTCTCTACCAGCCCTCGGTCCCGACCAAGGCGTGGCCTCGATCAGCGTGTGGCACCATCCCGTCCGTGGTCTCAGCCAGAACGTGGCCTCGACCAGTACGTGGCACATCCAGATCGTGCTCCCGGTGAAGCCCCCGGGAGGGGGGAGGACGTAGCTGGGAGGAGAGTCGGAGAGGAGGAAAAGAAGAAGGAAGGAGGAAGGAAGAAGGGTACTGGAACCCTGCCGTCAGTACCGTCTGACCATTGCTGTCAAGTCTTAGCCCCTCGCATGATGGGCGAGGGGAAGTGTATTCAACGCACACATTAAACCCCTTGAATCAAGTCTTCTCACACGATGCAGGTAACAGACTGCATTAAATCAACAGGTTATAAAACAAATATGAATTATCTTCACCCTTCTCTCACTCACGCTTACGTTTTCCTTCCTTAGGAAATAAATCAACACAGCGACCATCGCTTAATAACTGCCACCACATTTGCAAATAATAATTCAATGGCACAACTGTCACATTTTATAAACACATTTCAAAATAAACACAAATTTCCAACCACGCATCCGAACGACAAATCATGCGCACGCACGCTTGTGAACATAAAACTCGCTCTCCTTGCACACACAAACAGACGGTGGCTGAAGGATAAAAGTCCGGCGAATGTGACAGGGGCGGACGAGCGAGACCAAGCAAGTTCCAACCCTGAATCACCAGGTTCTCTCCCTTCCCACCGACTACCGCATCACCAGATACATAAACAGGAGAAAGAATTTTGGAAATAATTTAGAATGGCCAGGTTAAAGATGGAATTAACCAGAGAAAAGGTCTCACACAATATTTCTCTTACAATTTCGAAAACAAAGAAAATTGCGCAAAAGCGAAAGACTAAGCCGGCTAACAACAACAAACCAAAACAAACAGACCACGAAACTGATGCTTACCAGCTACCCGTGGGTGACCCCGAAGAGGCGGGTCAAAGGACTCTCTCTACCCTCTGTCAGTCGAGAGGACAGAGGCGAAGATGCGGAAACAGAAGAAGCGATGTCCCTCTCCTACAGGCCGACTGCAGGAATTGAAAGTACTGACTGTACTCTCGACGATAAGGTAAAGAACCAGGACTGGAGCAGGCGCCCCCAGAGACATCTTCCGCTCGAGTGAAGAGCTAACCTCCCTCAGCAATGGCGGCCAACATGCCATGCTGCGTCACAGAGTGAGCATACTTCAAACTAAAAGGAACGAAGCACGTGCGACAGGTAAAAAGACAGGCGAGAGGCCGATAGACAGAAAGTTCGAGAGAAAGGTACCGGCCACCCGTGAACTTGCAGGATGAATAGCACGGGCGGTGGAATTAGAGAGAGAGAGAGAGAAAGCAAACCGAAGTTGAGCTGAACCACACCAAGGTGCAACTGCACCACAAGCCACCTAAGGGACGGATACACGACAACAGCAACGACAATAAACAAATAAGTAATTCCGCCACCTAGGTGGGTCGAACGTCGTAGGCCTCGTGACAAACTCGTGACAAACACAAACAATAGCGGTCAGAGTGTTAACAAAGAATCATAACCACATGGTGGTAGTTTCTCACATGGTAGCAAGCAAAGTGCTACAGAAAAAAATCATTCATCATATTGATAGATGTCTCCAAGTATGGTCACCAAGTAACACTGTTAAACCATATGGTATACATAAAATCAATGCATAGATTCAAAATGTAAAACATAATGTCAATTCACATTTTCCTGGGATGAATCAGCAAAACGTTAGACGGATTTTCAGATCAGTGAGAGATTACCAAGCCTTCTGTCTTGCCCTTTTGGCGTCGGTCCTGTTCCTTAGTACTGATGTACAGCTGGTCTTCAGGAAAAGTGAAGCTCAGGGACTATGTGCCTCCTATATGTATTCTAAACTGCCAAATCAGGTTTCTGATCTGGCTGACAGAGTGTCAATAAAACACTGAGAGTGAGAAGGGGTGGGGTCTAGTCCTACCCTTGGATACCATTTGAAGTTGGCGCCGAGTTCAATGGCTGGTTAGTTATGCACTGTCGTTAGACCGAACGTTAATGAGTGAAGTGCTTGTGAGACTCAATGTCATCATCCCACACCTGCACGCAAACCGTCTGCGTGTTGGTGGGTGAATATTAAAGAGGAGGGGGGAGGAGAGGGGGATGGGGAGCACAGAGAAGGCCAGGTGCCTTTGTGCCAAGTGATAGAGAAAGGGGGGGGGGGGGGGGGTAGGGAGGTGGAGAAAATGGGCACATGTGTTTGTGTCAAGGGATAAGTGTGCGGGGGGTTACACTGGCAGTATTGTCACAAAGCAATGTAAATTTTTCTGTGATGTCATGCACCCCATTTGGGAGCACCCAAATGTCATGCACCCCATTATGTCAAGCGCCCCATGACATAACTTTTCTTGTAACAGATTCGTTAAGCTGGGTAGCTCACGCCATTCAAAGAGAGAGTAGAGAGAGATGGGGGTGGGGGAAGGGTTGAGAGGGGACAGTTGGCATAAATTTGAAATCTTTTCCCTCTGCCTTTTGTGTGACAGATGGTACCGAGAAGGGAGGGAGAATGGCACTGGTGGTTTTTACTAATTATACAAATAGGACCGATCAGTGGATTTGTCAAGCGTTTCATTGCAGAAGTCAAAGCTAACAAATTCACTGTGTTGTCTAAAGTCAAAGTTGACAGTTTACTGTGTTCTCTATGGTCAAAGCTGACAGTAATTTTCAAGGTGCTCAATCAGATATTTACCGCATGTTTTAGGGATGTAAAAGTCTGGATGACCAGCAACAAACTCGAGCTGAATAGTGACAAAACCGAGATCATGGCTGTTGGTACCTCGATCCTCGATTGTCAAGATGGTTAAAGCTGAGTTGGCAGAAATTGATGGTGTTGTTTTACCATTCAAAGAGTCAGTAAAATATTTAGGTGTCAACATTGATCAAACCCTCTCTATGCAGAACCAAACATCTAATGTTTGTTGTGCATGCTTCCTGGAACTGTGACATATTGCTTCTATCCGGTCTTACTCTCCACACAGGCAACAATCAGACTCATCACCACCATGGTAATATTCTGACTAGACTACTGTAACTCTGTGTTAGCATGACTTCCTTCAGAACAGCTTGCACGATTACAAAGAGTGCAAAACAGTGCAGTTTGGCTTGTTCTCAAAAAGCGTAAAATGAGCACATTACGCCTTTGTTACGTGAACTCCACTGGCTTCTCAGTTCAAAAATCACAGTTTTTGCCAATCCTTACTTTGATGGGACACTCCCACAGTATCGTTTTGCTTCTCTGTCACCTATCAAACTTCTCAGTCTCTTTGCTCATCTTATCAAAACTTCTGAAAATTCCTAGGCGCCCGTTAAAGACAGTCAGTGAGAGAGCATTTAGCTTTAGTGTGCCCACTCTTTGGAATTCTCTTTTTGACAGCTTAGTGACCTGCCACATTATCTAAATTCAAGTCAGAGTTAAAACATACTTCTTTAGGAAAGCTTTCTTCAACCATAATATCTAAGGCTGTGTCTATTATTCTAACGTGACTTTTTATGTACTTAATACAAAACTATATTGTTTACGCTTGAACAGATGAACTTGATTTGTGCACCTGTGTTGGTAGGTGTGTGTGTGTGTGTGTGTGTGTGTGTGTGTGTGTGTGTGTGTGTGTGTGTGTGTGTGTGTGTGAACATATGTCAGTGCGAGTGTTTGAGTGTGTGTTGAGCGCAACGAGTTGATCCCAAGAATTGCACCATATAAAATCCATACATTATTATTTATTTATTTATTTATTACATTGTGTTGTCTAAAGTCAAAGCTGACACTTCAGTTTGTTGTCTAAAGTCAAAGCTGGCACTTCACTGTGTTGTTCACAGTCAAAGCAGACAGTTCACTGTGTTGTTTAACATCAAAGCTGACGATTAATTGCGTTGTCTAAACTCAAGGCTGACAGTGCACTATGTTGACTGAAATCAAAGTTGACAGTTCACTGTGTTGTCTAAAGTCAAAGCTGACAGTTCACTGTGTTGTCTAAAGTCAAAGCTGACAGTTCACTGTGTTGTCTAAAGTCAAAGCTGACACTTCACTGTGTTGTCTAAAGTCAAAGCTGACACTTCACTGTGTTGTCAACAGAATTACGTACGGCCTTTATATTTACGCTGTGAATTATTCCATAGCAGTTCATTGTAACCGTGTTGTTGACAGACATCAGTTTTGTGACAGACATCAGTGTCTTTGACAGACACAGCGAACTGCATTTTCGACATACAGTTCTTATCCAATGCAGCCACATTACTAGTTTATTCCAACGCCTTTTGGGGTCGTAGGTCCAGCAATCATCTGTTGGTTGTAAGTAGTCTCCCTTCCCACTACAGATAAAATTCCCTTGCATGTAAAAATGTTGATCATCTTGACACCTCCTTAGCAAATATCCACTTTCATTATTTTCCGATTTTTTTTTCAAACGCTTTTTTTTTAATTCTAATTTCAACCTTGCTATATATATCTACATGAGGTTCCATTTACTGTGGTCAAAACCTGCCTAGGCAGACCAATCAACATCTGCATTACAAATTCAAACTGACTCAGCGTAACAGATTTTGTTCTCAGTATTTTCTCATAGATTCCTAGATCTCTTGT
The DNA here is from genome assembly GCA_018398815.1 of Conus ventricosus. Classification (NCBI taxonomy): domain Eukaryota; kingdom Metazoa; phylum Mollusca; class Gastropoda; order Neogastropoda; family Conidae; genus Conus; species Conus ventricosus. The sequence goes on along the minus strand of JAFLJL010013542.1, from coordinate 23,923 downwards.
GCTCAATTCTCCGTTCTCAACACACGCATTCTTTCAGTCTTTTTGAGCAGTTTTCTTCGATGTTTATTGCAGCTTAATTGTTTTCAAAGCACATACACAGCTCTTTTTTTCTGTTAACGTAAATGGTAGATGCTTTTTTCGTGCCTGCAATTCTAGTTTCATGGCTTTTTTCGTCTTCAATTCAGACAGGTGAAAACAGAGAGCTCATTTATTATGTCACGTGTTCTTATCGTGTCATCCCTGCTGTTTACATACGATGTCATGTCGTCTGCCAACTGCTGTATGGTAAGCTTTACCAACTCACTAATAGAAGTTAAAAGTGCCATTCACGATATCTTACTGTTTTGAACATTTAATTCAAGTAATTCAAAAGCTAGAAGAAATGCCAGAGGTGAAAAAGGGCAGAGGATTGTAGACCTGCTCTGGGAGAAAAAATCGTGGGAAGAAAATGCCTGTCTTTCCATTGCAAACAGAGTTACCTTTTGTCAGTTTAAGGGTCAAACAAATAGATCTAGAGAGTCAGATATTTGATTGGAAGGGAAGGGTATGTCAGAATAAGGATCAGGCTACGCCTGTCAGCATTACAAACGCACTGTTTCACACCTAAATGTTGTAATGTTTTCTCTCTGATTGAAGTGTTAAACTGGACAAAATTGTTTTGTGTGTGCCAACTATTTCCAGATGAGCGAGAGAGAGAGGGGGGGGAGGGAGGGGGAGAGAGAGAGGAGAGAGAGAGAGAGAGAGAGAGAGAGAGAGGAGAGAGGAGAGAGAGAAGAGAGAGAGAGAGAGACGCATTTGAAAGCTTCAGATTCGTTTTTTTACATTGACAATGGCCTACATATCGGCCTAGCCTTTATGTCAAGGGGGTGTACATTAATACTTGCAGCGCTGAAAAAGTAATGCAAATGAACACAAATTTATAATTGAGAAAGACAGAGAGAGAGAGAGAGAGAGGAGAGAGAGAGAGAGAGTCTGTGTGTGTGTGTGTGTGTTGTGTGTGTGTGTGTGTGTGTGTGTGTGTGTGTGTGTGTGTGTGTGTGTGTGTGTGTGTATGTGTGTATGTGTGTGTGTGTATGTGTTCGTGTGGATATATACACACTGACCCTCGTGAGACCAGATAATTCATTAAGTAATAGAATAATTTTCATTTCTTGGTTGAGCTTCTTTCTGTCAGAAGTTCATCTATTTTATGGAGATAAATGCAGACATTACATTGACGCAGTAATATGTGTGTGTGTGTGTGTGTGTGTGTGTGTGTGTGTGTGTGTGTGTGTGTGGTGTGTGTGTGTGTGTGTGTGTGTGTGTGTGTGTTTGGAGAGGGGGGAGGGAACTGACCGACACCACCAAAACATATTTGTCCAATCCCAAACCGGCTTTCGATGGTCTTCGATGTTGAGTTCCTTCTGTGCTAAGGTACAGCATCTGTCGACCAAAAACAATCCGTCGAGGCACCCCACCCCTAATTGCCTAATGGAATATTTTTTTCAGCATCTCTAGTATGTCAACTTTTATTATCGGTTCACAGCTCTTAAACCCCTTATTCATGCGAATCAAGACCTTTGACACCAAATACATGAAAACAGACCAGGTTCATTTCATACCAGTTTGTACTTCGTTCAGGGTCTGAATGTTAATCATCCAGAATCTTGGTCTTTCCAAATCGTCTGCATAAACCATGATGCTAGCAAAGGCTGGGTGAAGGGTGGTTGTGGTGCTGCTGCTGCTGCTGGTGTTGCTGGTGGTGGTGATGGCTTGGGTGTGGAGGTCGGTGAGTACTATGCTGGGTGGTGGTAGTGGTGGTGGTGGTGATTGTGGTGACATTGGCAGGGATGTGGAGGTTGGTGAGTACTATGCCGGGTGTTGGTAGTGGTGATGGTGATGGTGGTGACATTGGTAGGGGTGTGGAGGTTGGTGAGTACTATACTGGGAGGTGGTGGTGGTGGTGATTATGATGACATTGGTAGGGATGAGGAGGTCGGTGAGTACTATGCCAGGTGGTGGTAGTGGTGATGGTGGTGACATTGGCAGGGGTGTGAAGGTCGGTGAGTGTTATGCCGGGTGGCAGTGGTGGTGGGTGATGATAGCACTCCTAGAGCAATCATGCTTTCCGAAAACGAGTGAGGGTGACCCTGACTGACTTGAATCACTGTGACCCTGAATCACCATGACCCTGAATCATTGTGACCCCAAATGACCGTAACCTTGAATGACCTTGACCCTGAACGGCCGTGACCCTGATTGACCTTGACCTTATCAAACAATTGTTCAACAAGGAAGCTTCCACAGGCTGTGAACATACCAGTGTTGTGTTTCCAGTGAATATACAATATTTCGACTGCACGGATGCTTAAGCAAACCATTTGAGAACACTCAGTGATGATTGATGTACTATTGACAGATTACCGAGATTTCTTACCTATCCTTGCATCCCTCACCCTTCCCCATCTTTTTCTTTTAATGCCTTTCACCTATCTCTATCACCTATCACCTATCGCCTATCACCTATCGCCTATCACCTATCCAGGAGCCGTGAAGACTGTTGGAACGCCACAGAAGACTTCGAAACCAGCTTCCTCCACTCCTCCCAGTTGTCAGACGCTCTTAGGCAGTTGCTAAGTGTAAGGCCAGTCCATTCGCTGATGTTGTCATTCCATCCCTATCTCTGTCTTCCTCTCCTTCTGCCTCTGCAGACCCTGGTGGGATTGTTGGAGAGATCTTCAAAAACTCTGTGACAGTGGTTGTTCTGTTTCTGAGATTATTCTGTTCAATAAATTGTTTTCTACTGGAGATTATCCTTCGCAGTTGTCAGAAGCTATCATCCAACCTTTGCATAAAAAGGGCGATCGGAATGTACCTGATAATTGCTGGGGAATATCATTACTGAATGTGTGCAGTAAATCATACAGCCACATACTTAATGAACGACAGAATAGATAGATCGAAGAGAATGATGCCATCAATGAAAGTCAGGCAGGTTTTAGGAAAATATACAGTACCGTTAATCATGTTTTTGCACTGTTTGCCATGGTTCAAAAGCAGTTACTGTTACACAAAAAATGTATGTTGCATTTATATATTTCAGAAAAGTTTTTCCCTCCGTTGTTCAAGCAAATTTGCGGCGTGTTTCAAAGAAAAGAGGAATTAGTGGGAAAATTACAGAGCTATTACTAGTATATATAACACAGTGAAGGCAGAAGTTAGAGTTGGAAACGATTTAAGCGATGCGTTTATGTGCCCCTTGGGTTGAAAACAGGGGGAGGCGTGTAGTCCCATTTTGTTCTCTCTCTTTATCAATGAGCTGGCTGTAGAAGTAATTTAAAAAGGAAACATGGAATTCAACTTATTCCCGGTTTTCTAGAAATTTTAATTCTTATGTTTGTTGATGTTATCCTGCTCTCCGATTCAGTCACTGGTTTCCAAAATCAGTTGAATGTCTTACATAACATCGCTGAAAGACTTGGTCTGATAGTTAATTTAGGTAAATCAAGATTGTCGTGTTGAGAAATGGTGGACATATCTCTCAACACGAGCAATGATTCTTTGAAACAAACAAAAATGACTGATGAACATGTACAGATATTTGGCAATTATCATGTCCACAAGACTTTCCTTTTCTCATTGTTTGTATGATCTGTCTAGCAGAGCAAAGATTGGCGTGATTGATCTATTCAAACTCTTGTGGTCTATAGGAGAAAACTCACCAGCTATATTCTTTAAACTCTTCAACACGCAAATCCAGCCAGCACTTAGTTACAGTGCAGAAATATGGGGTATGATGGGAAATGTTGACATTCTGGAAAGAGTGCACCTTTTTGCCTTGAAAAGGTTTCTGAATGTAAGTGTAAGAACTCCTAATGCAATGGTCTGTGGAGAATTGGGAAGATTCCCGTTGTGTGTTAACTTGTATATAAAGAGTATCAAATACTGGTTGAGAATTTTAAAAATGCAACCTCATTGACCCTGTATAAAGCTTATAAAATGTTGCTATTTTTTCACCATAGAGACAAGAACACATTGGCATCTGTCGTCTGCTTCTTTCTTTACAAACATGAATTTGAAGAAGTGTGGGAGAATCAAGGTGTTGGTGATGAAAAAGAGGTCTTGGAGGCATTGAGAGTGAGACTGATTCAAGATTACAAAGCGCAGTGGCATACCGAAATTACACAGAGTGATCGTTTCCACTTTTACAGGACAGTTAAGAGTGGTTTGATTTTGGCCCCATAGCTACAGTCAGTCAATCATTTACAGGCAAGAACTAGTCTAATCAGATTAAGATTAGGTGTGTCGCAACTAAATGTGCATAGGATGCTGTTTGCATCTGAATGCAACGTGTTACGGATGGTGTGTGGTGCGTGTTTTGTTGTCTGACTCTCGCTCTCAAAAGTTTGGATGCGTGTACGACTTTTCCCCTACACACACCCACACCATACGTACATGGATAGCAGGCAACACACGTGTTAGATTTTCTTCTTTTTATATGCTGCCTGAACCATCAATATGAATCGTTACAAAATCAAGACATGCCACTACATAGAATACAGATCAATGCACATCAATTAAGACATCAATACATAAGACACTTCAATCATCATATATCAGCGTATCATACTACGTATCTTGATATGACTCACAGATCTCGCCGGCGCCGTCCACAGTGTCTCACATATACAATCAACGCACTCGGTTCCACAGTACCCAAGCCACAGTCTACAGCACTAAAATAAGACGAAGGATAACCAAGGTCCCCACACGGTAAACACAGCCGTTCACAAACACAAGCGATGAAGAAGAAGAAACAGGGTCTCTACACAACAAGCACAATAAATCACGTCGAACTATCAGATGAAGAACCGCAAATTCACAAGGCACAGTAATCCACAGCAGAAGAACCGCAGATTCACAAAGCACAGCAATCCACAGAAGAAGAACCGCAGATTCATAAAGCACAGTAAACCATAGAAGAACCGCAGATTCACAAAGCACAGCAATCCACAGTAGAAGAACCGCAGATTCATAAAGCACAGTAAACCATAGAAGAACTGCAGATTCACAAAGCACAGCAATCCACAGAAGAAGAACCGCAGATTCATAAAGCACAGTAAACCATAGAAGAACTGCAGATTCACAAGGCACAGCAATCAATATTGAATCCCCCGAGAACACAATTTCAGCAAAGTCCCATAGAACACAATAAACTTCGATTCGACATACCGTTGATCTAAAACAAATACTAACTTCTCCGTGTATTGATATTACAGTGTTCACATCAATAAATTCAGCCCGCCGACACACATGCGGTGGTACAATTAGAGCACATAAATATTCTTACAGGAGTTTTAAGTCACTCTCGGCGACACAGCATTCACAACATTTTTATAACAAATAAATTTCCTGGTACATATTCCGCTGGTACCGTCATCAAAAGTAGGCCTATCCCACATACACAATGAACTTCGACGTACTACTGACTTGAAAGTCAGCCTCTCCACATAGTATCACTACGGAGAAAACGATGATTAAAACAAAAAAAATTAGGTTGGACACCAAAGCCTCGGCCGTTAGTTCTTGCTCTCCTTTCTCGTCTAATATTATTATTTTCGTCATGTAGTTACCTATGTCATTTTAAATTGACGTCATAATTTACGTTGACGTCACACAAATCAATGATCGTCCGCCCTTACTATGTTCATTGAGAAAGCTTTCAGAATCCGCCACAACTTCCTTAGTCACGAGTGAATTTGCTTTAGATTGGCAACCGATTGTGTGTGTGTGTGTGTGTGTGTGTGTGTGTGTGTGTGTGTGTGCGTGCGTGCGTGCGTGCGTGCGTGCGTGCGTGCGTGTGTGTGTGTGTGTGTGTGTGTGTGTGTGTGTGCGTGCATGCGTGCGTGAGTGCGCGCGTGTATGTGGTGTGTGTGTGTGTGTGTGTGTGAGTGTGTGTGTGTGCGTGCGTGCGTGCGTGCGTGCGTGCATGCGAGCGTGCACGCGCATGTGTATGTTGTGTATCTGTGTCTGTGAGTGTCTATGTTCACTGAATTGACTTATGTTCTAAGATGCCGATCAATCCAAACCATGTTTTCTATTGTGAAAACCCACCATGACATGGGCCCATGGCCTATTCATTAAACCAGAGTTCAGAGTTATCCTTCTGCCTCCTCGCACTTTTCCTTGTAGAGTGGTTTTGCAAAGTCTTGTTGATCTTGATGCATGACCATACCATCTCATTTTCCTTCATTTTACTGTGGACAACATGTCTCCGTATGGTCTAGTGGCTTACCTTACTCTGGTCTGGACTGCCAGGTTGGTAATGTGGTCTTTGTATAATAGGCCAAGGATCTCTGAGATGCTTGGTAGGTCTGCCTCTCCTACATCTCCTCGATGTGGTCATAGTCCTTGGGAGATGTCAACTTGTTTGTGAATGGTGGTTGGTTGTGTGGGGTACAGTCGGTAGTCTTTCCAGCCGAGTCAAATGAAGGGCTTGTACCATGTCACCCCTGTGGGACTCTAGCCCTGTCACGATCGGAAATCGACCTGGCCCAGTCATCGCCAACACTGTTACCGGTCCTGTTACGGACGGGATTCTTTCCTCAGCAGTCATTGTTCTTCCTTATGGACTACAGGAGTCTTCTTACAGAGGCTCACCTGCCTTGTGGCCATCTTTGTAGCACTGGCAACAAACTGACAGGTCTGCCACAGCCTGAAGATTGGAGCCCCTTACCTGCTGCACTGCGAGTCTGTTTCTCTCCTGGCAGACCTCTGCTCTTTAGGGTACAGTCTCTGAATGGACTTAATAAAGACAGCCTGTAGACGGCCTTAATTCTGGAAGCGTTGAGAGGGGCACGGGTGGGATATCGATACACAGGAATCGTCTATCTATATTCCACTTCGTTGCTTTTCCGCTTTACGCCCCTGTGTCTCGCTACAGTGAGTTTTGGCCGCACGTTGATATTTTAGTTTTTGGACAACACGCGAAAGAATCGTCATCGGAGAAAGAGAAAGGGCCGTTACTTCTGGCGAGTTTTGTGGCTGACATCTTCCCGCTCTTCCCCATCAGTAAAAAGGCCGAAATATGTTTTTGGTTTTCTTTTTGTTCTACCTTTCACTTCCACATGTACCCTTTTAACAGCAAATCCCTGTGTCATGAGTGTGTGTGTGTGTGTGTGTGTGTGTGTGTGTGTGTGTGTGTGTGTGCGTGCGTGCGTGCGTGCGTGCGTGCGTGCGTGCGTGCGTGCGTGCGTGCGTGCGTGCGTGCGCGCGCGCGCGTGTCACGACCGACCCCTGGAGGTCTGCCCTGACAGGATCGGTCTAGAAGGGAGTGAAGGGAGTGACTGACCTCACACGCCTCGCAAGAGACCACACAGGAAAGATTACAAAACAACACACCATTTATTCACACCAACGTACACCTAGTCACAAATAAACATTTCAACACACACAACATATACATAGTCACAAATAAGCATTTCAACGCACACAACATACCCATAATTATAAATAAGCATTTCCAACACACATTCATTTTTGTCCTTCACGTTGTTCCCCCACCCCTGCCTCTCCAAAGTCCACTGGGAGTATCGTGTCGAATCGGGTGCCCCAAACCGGGTCTGTTCTTGAATAAAGTCTTTCAACGCCGACACCCCTAGCACACACCCACCCCCAAATGACACGACACAGAGCTAACCACACTGGTCACATGGGCTGCATGAAGTCCAAGGACAGTGTAGAACACATTCCGTCAGATGAGGCGTAGTCGTTGAAGGTCCCGGACAGGGGGTAGGACCATCCAGTGAAGAACACGTGCTCCTCACACACTGCGGCCTCAAGAGCGTAAGCCTCGAGTGAAGCCCCCTGGGGGGAGAGAAAAGAAGGGAAGGAACTGGAAGGAAAGAAGGGTACTAGAACCCCACCGTCAGTACGGTTTGAAATATGATGCTAAATCCTAACAGCCACTCGCATGAAGGGCGAGGGGAGGTGTTTGCTGAATACATTAGTAGCACCAGCTTAACAGACTTGAGCGTAAAACAGTAAACAAACCAAACGAGGAATGTTCGCTGAAGGTCTTCTCACATGAAGCAGGAAAAAACAACAACATTGAATTAACCAGTTGAAGAAACAAACAGCAATTTATTATATCTTCATCCTTCCTTTACTCACGTTCAACATTTTCCTTTCTTAGGAATTGAACTTGAAGAGTACAGCAACCATTACTTTACAACTGTCATCACATTTACAAATAATAATTTAATGGCACGATTATCCCCACATTTTATAGTAACATTTAAAAATAACACAATTCTCCAACCACGCATCCAAACGACTAATCGTGCGTACGCATGCTCGCAAACACAAAACACTCGTTCCCCTTGCACACACAAACAGACGGTGGCCGAAGAATACGAGACCGGCGATTGTGACAGGGGCGGACGAGTGAGACTGTCACACTGTCACTTTTGCACACACGCATTCATTACAGCATTTACTCCATATGCATACGCAATCTTTCCAATCAACCAAAAGGTGCCTACCGAATGTTTTTTCTTCTCCCCCTCTCCTTCAGGGAAAAACACTTTACATCCAGCTGAGAGCGGCACAACGGCACGATTCCCTGCTGCCGCACGCTCGCGCACAGCGCTCATTCCCCGCCGACGCACAGATTTGGCCACTTTTTAATTTATTTTTACGGTAGCTCTACAGCAACTGACGGTCTTGTGTTAGGTGTCACAGGAAAGAACAAACACTCAACTTCCCTCATCACCAGATCCACTTTGTAATGCGATTTCAAGCGCTTCATTGAGCGAAAAATTGCTACCACCCCTTTGCCTGACCGACATTTTTTCTGGCACAGGAAATACGTGCCGCGCGCCGCATGGCGGAACCGCCAGTTTCTATGTTTCAAAGCTCCTGGGTTCAGCCAAGTTCACAATAGGCCACTGAAAGTATGGTCGACAACTCGTTCCAACATCCCCAAGACTAGTTACAGAGCTTATTTCCCTTGGACCATTTCATGGAAAGTGTAGGAATTTTTTATGTTTCCGTCGTCTGATTGTGCACGACACGGCAGAATGTACTGCTGTCTTTCCGTCATCCGGACTTGGACGACTCGCCTCAAGGGAGAGAAATCCTGTCATCAACTTTTGGACGACTCGGCTGGTAAACGGTTTACTAAATCACATCAGAACAATTAATGAATAGATTCTGTACATGTATCTCTCTTTTTACACTGAGAGATTTAACTCAATACATTCAAGATTTTATAAAGTCATGGCCTTCACATAACATTGGCCCAAGATCCAGACCAGGAGAATAAATAATTCCTGCAATCATGATGCCATGCCTGCATCAGAGATGAGACTCGCCCCATACTGTCATGATTCCCTGTCTCTCTCAGAAATCGTGTCGCCCCCTTGACTTCTCCGTCACTGGAGAGATGAGTTCGGACTCCTCTCCCTGGAGTCTTTAAATTGCTGGGGCTGAACTACTGGTGTGTTTCCCACACTATGGCCATCTTTAACCACCTCACGGGGTGAAGAGTGAAAGGTGAAGGGCGAAGGTGAAGGGCTGAAACACGAATAAGGTTTGTGTAAGTAACCTGCTTCCCAATTTAACATGAATTATTTCTTTCTCTTTTCTTTAGGTTTTCCCCTGTAGCTTTCCCCAACTATCTATGGCTCACCTGGTAATGACTGGTCAGCAGTGAGGACCAGCGTCCTGACAGGTTCGAGTCTCTAGGCCATCTGCGGGGCTAAAACCGATTTTTTCCTCCCTCCTCCAAGTGAGTGCATCTCAGGTTAAAAAAACCCATGACCAGCACCTTACCAGTCTTATTAAAACTTTTCCCCCGTGGTGTTTTTTCCCCCCAATGACCACCGTTGTTTATTTAATGGTCATCTCAAAATTTTTTGGGGTGCCGCACATAGTCAAGCCCAGATATTTTTCCCTTTTTTTGGTGGCAGGGGGAAAATGATTATATCATAAACTACTGTGATGAGCGTCACATGCCTTTGATATGAGGTACGTCCATGACACCCCCCCATCCTGGGTGAAAATTTTCTCCAAAATTTTTTTTAAAGGAAATACAACTTCATTTAAAAAACCCATTCAGCCAGAATTCTAAAATGTGATCCTCCACAGATTCCCCAAAAATTAACAATAAACGATAGAATCAACATCGTGCCCACCATAAATAGCATATTTAAAATTTTCAGTTTTCAAAAGAAAAAAATTTCAAAATTTGATCCCCACATCACAAAATACATTTCAAAATTTAATGGACAAAACAATAGGGTTTTTAACATCAAAGACAAATTGTTTTTATATATTAAGTTTTTAAAGCACTTTTTTTCCTTGACCCTTGTCTACTCATAACTTAAAAACTGCTTTTCTTAGTCTTTGACGATTGCAAAAAAGTAAAGGGCCCTGTGGTCAGTCTGTAACCAAAACTTTTCCCCAGTCAAGACCTGGCGAACTTCTCCATGCCCTACAAGCCAAGCACTCAAAATATGGAGTATTTCTCCTGTGTTTTGGGGAAAATTTTTACTGGCGTATTGCAGGGGATGAAAAAACCTTTTTCCTGCCCAAGTACTGTCCCATTCCTTTGGAACGGCATCGGTTCTCAAAATAAAGTCTTCGAGAGGGGGGTAAAAAAAAAAAAGGAAATGAGTTGGGGGTTCTCAACAACTCCAAAGCCTTCTGGCACTCATCAGACCACAATCTTTTATTCTTCGTCCCCTTTTGTCAGTTCAGCAAAAGGGGGTCAGGGACGCAAAGGGGGTACTATGTCTTTAAAATAAGCAAAAAATCCGTGGTGACCGATCTGTTTTTTTGGTGGGTTTTTTTAAAGAAAAAACTTTCCACTTTTTTTTCCTTCGGCCATTTTTCCCCCCTGAAATAGTGTGGGCCCAAATCGAGAGTTTGAAAACCGGCACGAATTTTGGATGGTCTGGAGTTAAACAAAAACTTTGAGTCTGGAAAAAAAAAGTCGTAGTTAGAAAGGAGGCATCCATGACTTTGCACCCAAAAAAAAGCGTCAAAAAAATGACTGCCCCCTTCAGGAGTTTTAGGGGTCGCATCATTCTGGAAAAGAAGCGGGGCATTTGCAAACCAATGGCATTTGTCCATTGGAAAAAAACCAAAAGGGTTTGAAATGCTGTCTTTTTTTGTCGTTCAGCCTTGGAATTGCAGTTCCTTTAGTCAATCTACTTTCAAAATAATTTCCTTCTGAGAGCTGACACAGAAGTTCTTCAATGTCGGGATGGGCTCGGCATCGACACAGTATCTTTATTAATTTCCTGAAATCGAGAAAACCGCACCGAGCATCGGTTTTATCCACCAATACGACTGGTGAACTGTAGGGAGTGAATTTTTCTATGCCCTTTAAATCCATTTTTATTTTGATTTCTCTTCGACAACCTTTTTTTGAAAAGGGGAGGGGGTTGGTTGTTCGCATGGATTTCAGTATTTAAAACTGAATACTAGGGGGTTAAATCCCAGCCCCTTCCCGGGGGTATCTGTAAACACATCCTAAAAGTCTTTAAAAATTTTTTGAGTGTCTGTTTAAACTTGCAGAAAAAATTCATTTCGACGGGAACCCATCATCTGGGTTTTCCCTTTGAGGGAAGGTGGGAAAGGGGTACAACATCTCTGCATGGTAGTGTTAACACTCCTACATTTCTGTTTTAAAAACCTTTGATCTGTCCCTGTACTTCTTGGGGAAAAAATCATCATGATAATTCTTCATGTTGACATCAGTTTTGACATAGGGAATGTCATTCAACTGACTGGTTGGGGAACATTTGTGTTCAACATACTTCTTAACTGTTAACATGGAATACTTCCAGTGTTTGCCATTTTGATCTTAAAATTTAAATGCAGAATTTTTTCGACCCCCTAAAAGGCCCCTTTCCCAAATAAACGAAGCTTGTTATGTTCATCAGGGGGGAGTACAAGAACTTTATCCCACATTGAAGGAACGTACCTTTGTTTTTTATCTGCAAAGATTTTGTACACATCTTTTTATCAGCTGACGTCCGTTGGAGTCGAAATAGCTTTCAGCAAAAAGTTTGTGTGCGTCTCTTTTTTTTTCCCTGCATTTCTTTTAGATCATTTAGGGTAATCGGGTTCACCCTTTTTTGAGACTTTTGCAGCTTTGTAGCCTTTCCCCGCTCTTGTGTTGATCTGGTACTCAAAGAAAAGGGAAGAACGATCCTCCACACCCCCATGTACTGTAGCGACACCTGGAAAATTCCCCAAGGCCCGTCGCAGATTGGTTATCGAAAAACACAGGCGGTAAGAAACCGGAGATATGGATATCGACCAAAATTTTCGCCCGGAAACGTTTCAATTTTGCCCCAAACGACCTCACTTTTGGCAGGGGTTTAGATATGGTTTTGAAGCACGAAAGTTTCTTACCCAGCGGTGGTGCACCCGTTCTGCAAAAAGAAGCTGCAATTCGTTTTATGGCTCCCTTTTCAACACCGGCCAGAACGATTGATTGGTGCCAAAAAAAGGCCTTTTTCACAATCTGTGGGGCCCAATGCGGGTCTTTAATCATTTGGGTTTAAGGGGAATTTTTCTTTCAAAGGAACTTGCCTACAAAAGAAAAATCGCTTGTTCTGATCGGCAGCTGATGATTTTTTGAACTTCGGGTTTTGTCCAAAACTGGCCCAAAGGTCTCGCTTTGGCGTTGTCCCCGACCTGGAGTTTGCTGGGAGCAAAGGGGTTTTTCCGGCGGAGTACTGTACTGACGGAAAACCTCGAAAAAGGGGAAAAATCCCTGTCTGTTCCAGGATAGGTAATCCTCAGGGCTCGAATGACCCACATTTCCTTTTTCCCTTTTTCTTCCCCGTCCCGGTGGGATAGTACATGACGCATGAGACTCAAAGATGGAAAATTCCCCTTTCCTAGCCACGCCCTTATCTGGGTGAGCGATACAATACTGATCAGCCATCTGACACATTTCCTCAATGCTTTCAAATTGCCTTTCTTTAAGGAAAGTGGCCAGATCTTTGCTCATGCTCTGGAAAAGTTGTTCTCTAAGAAGGAGATCTCGCAGTGATTGAAAAGTTTTGTTCGTTTTTGATAAATCGATCCATCGATCTAAACAATGACTCGTACGAATTAGAAACGACGGAAACGATTCTCTTTGTCAGGGCGCAGAGAACGGAAACGTTCGCGAAAACGATCGGCAGAAACATTGAAATTTCTTGAGGAGTTCTTTCAACTGATCCCAAGTTAAATTTTGTTTCACCGCGAGTGTGTGGTACAGTGCCAAAGCGCTACCCTTAAACAACGACGCAATATACAATGTCCACTTTTCCTTTGGCCAACCACAAGACGTTGCGTGACTTTCAAATCGGAAAAGAAAACTATCGATGTCGTCCGTTTTTTCCTCGAAAGGCGGCAACTTTGGAATATATGCCGTAGAGAACTAATAAATGCCGATTCTAGCTTCCCCGCCCTCAACAAGTTTCAGGGTGGGTCAGCTAGAAATCGGCATTTATTAGTTCTCTAACTAGTAAACCCTACAAACATACATACTGTGTAGGATTATCCGTTTTCAATATAATTTACTAAACTTTTCAGATTCTAGTTTTTGCTTAATCCTGTGTTTTTCCTGATCATTTTCAATAACATCATTTTCGCGCATACATTCATCAAATGCGTCTCTGTCTTTCATGTTAAATAAAACTACAGTCTTTAAAAACTTTGCATAACAGACAGACAGACACGAGGGCAGCGGCGAGGTTATAGAGACCCGTCATTAGGGCTGACACCTGATCACTTATTTATGCTCTTCTGTGCTAGGGTCTTACGTCTTGGCACGACAAGAGGTCTTCGTTCACACGAAACACAGCACACAGTCAATTAGCTGTCAATGCCAACAACCAAACAATGCTACATACCTTCTTCTTGTTAATTCCACTGGGCATGCGCATTAACGAGGTAAAACAACCTGTGTTTCACAGTTTGTGACAGTCTTGTTTAGCAAAGCCCGAGCTGAACGTTGTTGTGATTATGGGTAAGTGTGATGATGATGTAGACAAAGCATTATTGCAGCTAAGAAAAGAACTACATATTGATGATGAAGAATGTATGTCTCTTGAAGAAGAAGAACTGTTTAGAAAAGATCTAAAATCGTAAAATCTATTGAAGAACATATTAAATTTCACTCAGAACTTTTAACATGCTGGAAAGAAGTGGAAAAAGCTTTCAATCACCAAGGAGAACAAAGTGCTGCTGGATATGAAGCCTTGTACAAAAAGAATCTGCCCAAAAAACCACAGCATTTTTCATTTCTTTCCGAAGCAAAAAAATCACCACGGTCTTTAAAACAACTTGAGCAAATGAAAGGAAAAGAACTGTTGAATGAACTTAAAAACCATTAATCAAAGACAGGATTAATTTTTGTGACATTCCCGGTTTTCAAGATTTAAAAAAGGATTTTGTGACAATTAAAAAACATGTAAAAAAATTCTGGAAAGATAATTAATCAAAAAAAAATTGCTCTATTAGTGTTATTTTTGTTATGAAATGTGGATGTTGAATTTTATGTGTTTAAACCCAACTGATTTTCAACACTTTGTTAATGGAATTTGGGGTTGGTGTTTTGGGGGTATAAAATTATGAAAGTGGCAAAGTTTTAACCTGTACCACCCTCAACAGCTAAACATCAAAATAACAACAGGCTGTTAAAAATTAATAAAATCTACAAATCGTCTGCAAGTTTTCCAAAGACGCCTACAAGGGGACCAAAGTTAAGTAAGTTTTTTTCCTGCCTTTTCTAAAAATTGTCTAGAATGGAAGTGAAAATTTTTTAAAAGGCTCTTGGGGAGTGTTCTTAATTAAAGTTTTTAATCAAGTCCCCTTTTGTTCTTATAATTTCTTGAAAAAGTCTTTAAGTCACCTCAAGTTTTTAGTTTTAAGTTTTTATCAAGTCACGCAAGTTCTTTATTAAGTTCTTAATAAAATCCCCCCCAAGTCTTAAAAAATTTTCTTAATAAAGTTCTTATCAAGCCCCTCAAGTTCTTACTCAAGTCCCCCCAACTTTTAATAAGTTTTTTGATCAAGTCACCTCAAGTTTTAATTTAAATTTCAGCTAAAGTTCATAACTAAGTCACCCTTAAGTACAACCAAGTTCTTTTTAAGTCAACTTAAAATTTTTTTATTAAGTTTTTAAAAAGTTTTTTTGCATCTGAAATGGTCAAATGATCTTTTTTTTTTTTGGTGGTTTGGCATGCTTTTTTGTTCGGCTTTGTATTTAGTGGTTGAGTTTTTTTTGGACTGCTTTGGTTTTTGCTGTCTTTGTTTTTATATTTTATAACCGTAATAACCCCCAGTTTGCCCCCCAAAAATCTTTTTAAAAATTCCATAAAGATTTGGTGGTGTAGGAACCTTTTGTTGTTGTGGGTCTTGAATAATTTGTTCTGGGTTTTTAAGTGGCATGAAACAATGGCTGGGGCTCTGCACTTTTTCTTCTGTGCTTGTAATTTTAATTTTTTTTGTTTGTTCCACTCTGCTAATTTTTTCCGCTGCAACACGCCCGGATGAGGAGGCTTTTTACTCGTTTTCTTCACCTGTTCGGTTTTCTGATTCGTGATTTTTGGTCGGTCTTTTTTTAAGGGAAGAAAAAATCTATATGCAAAAAAGTAATTAATCCCATGTTAGCGGGGGGGACAATAATGTTAAATCTGTTATAAGTCACATTAGAGACTCTAAGACTTGTTAAAAACTGGTCCTGGTTAATCATCATAAAGTTTGTTCGAATCAATAGGCGAAAATTTTTATTTAAGTTTGTGTCAACTAAAAACCCGTTTCCCTGACATTCTTACCTTTCTTGCCCTAGTTGGGGCTTATACCTGTTATGTACTTTAAAAGTTTTGTGGAAACTTTGTTAAATCTGTTCTATGCTGAATTCTTTCCGAGGAACTGTTTTTTTTTTCCCACATGTCCCCAAAGAATACAGCTTTTTTTTTTGGGGGAAAAATAGCTTGGTCACCCAATGGTCTTTGTAAAATAATTCAGGAATGTTTGCAGATCGTCGCTGTTTGTTTTTTTAAATAAATAAAATTATTATTTTGTTTTTAAAAAGGGAGCGTCAAAAAAGGATGTTCCAATCTTGTTACCTTCTGTGTTATTGGGGCCAAAAGTATGGGTCCCAAAATGTTTGGGAAAAAGTTTTGCAAAAAATTAAAACCAGCAGATCTTGGCAAGTAGACTTTGGGATCACCCCGCTAATTGCTATCATTACAGCTTCGTTTGCTACAAAAGTTTTTGTTAAGAAAGGAAAATTTCCCCAGACAGTAAAAAATTATTTTAAAAAAAAATACATTATAAAAATGGCTTCTTCGTAATGATGATAGGCGGCGCTGTGTTAATGCGTTTGTTTTGAGAAAAAAATTACGCGTTTAAAAAAATACGGGTGACGGCGGGAAAAAAAAATAACAAAGCTATGGGCAACTAGCAGGCACAAGATTCTATGAAAAGCAGGAAAATTTGAGCAGTTGATTTTATTAAGACAAACTGAAAAAAAAGGGACACGCGCTTACCCCTTTTAAAAAGATGTTGCCCGGGGCAATAAAAGAATATTTTCTTGTAACGGGAAAACCAATCGAGACATTCCCCCCCAAAAATTCAGTGACTTTTTTTCAACCACAGAAAAAAAAAAGATGAAAGAAAGTGTTTATCGTTTTTGGTAGACCTTTGTATTTTGTTGCACTAATTTTGGGTGAAAAAAATGAAAAAAATTATTATTCCCCAAAAAGGTTTTTGGAAAGGGAATCAGGAAATAAAAAGCAAAGCCAAGAGCGGGAGTCAGTAAACAAACAGAAAAGGAATGGTTATCTAACAAGCAATTTGGAAAAATTTTTTTCCCTGCCCCAAACGAATAAAAAGCCCGCATTTTGTAAATAAAAACCCCAAACGACACCCTCCAAGGGCTTCTATTTTTACCCCATGTTTTCGATTAGCAAAAAAGTTTTAAAAGTACGACTACGTCATTGACATAGCTTCAAGTCAAAGTGGGGAAACCTTAACACAAAAGAGTGCTTTGCTGTTGCTGTTGCCATACAAACTGATTTTCCCAAACGAGGCCCGCTAATTATCCTCGCATGATTAAGTGATGAGGGAAAGAATTTAAAGGTCGAGTGAATAAATTATTGTTAAAAACTAGGTTCCATTAAAGGGGCATCCGGGAGTTCCAGATCACAGGTTTATTTGGGAAAACTTTAAAAACGTTATTGAAAGATTTTTTCCCTACCAGTATCACAAGAGCTGTTTGAAAATTCTCGCCCCCAAAGAAGGGGTTTAGAAGATGCCTCGTTTTGGCCAATGAATAATGAAAAATTTAAAAGGCTAAAACCAGTACAAAAATAAAAAAAAACAAACAAAAAAAAAAAATGTTGTTGAAGATCCAGTAAAAACCAAAAAAATATTACCTTTTGGTTTAAAAGTAAGGTACCTTTATTTACGGGGGAAGCAAGGGGGACACTCGCATCAGGGCAACCGACCCTTTTGGGGGTGTTGACCATTGAATAAAAAGAATTGAAAAATGAATCCCCCCGTGTATTATTTACGAGAATACACAACAAACACCAGTCCTCAAAGATCTTTTGGAAGGAAGAATGCAGTAATCCCCCCCGACCATTTTCCGTTGTTTAAATTAATTTACGTAATATATTTAATTTTTAAAATGGAACTTAAAGGAAGAAGAACAAAACAAGAATGATAAAGGGGAAGGACCTTGAAAATAATCGGGAAAATCATTGATATGAGTTCTGTTTTAGGGAAACTTTTGCGAGGATTCACCAAAACATGCAAAAAATCCGTCACCTACAACCCAAAACCCCAAAAATTTTGATCTCAGTTAGGGGAAAAAAAAGAATATCTTGAAATAAAAAAAAAAAATTCGGCACATAAAAGAAAAACTGAAAAAGATTTTAGCTAAATTTGGATTATGATTGATTGAGTTATAATAAATTTAGGGAAAAAATATAAACCCTGGGTGAACCCCTCGGTAAAGAAGATTTTAATTAAGTGTTAAATTTAAATTTACAGTATTATTTGGTCTAAATGGAAGCGCAGAACGAAAAAAAAGATGAAAGGAAGAGCCTTGAAAATGTTACAAAAATCTTTTGAAAAAATTCTGTTATTTGACATTTTTTATGGGGTTTTTAATTTAAATAATGCTAAAAATCCAGATCCCCTAAACCCAAACCCCCTAATTTTGATTATCAGATATGGGAAAGAATATCTTGAAATAATAAAAAAAATTGAGCCATCAAGCTAAATTTGGGTTGGTTGTTTGGCTTTAAAAAAAATTTGGGAAAAAATAAACCCCCTGTGAAGCCCCGGGGGAAGAGAATTAATTACTTTTCTCCGTGCACAATTCATATGAAAACTGGATAAATAAATCTCGTTTAGTGTTTGTTCTTTAAGACTTTTTTGTTACAAAAGTTGTGTTGATTCAGTAGATTGATGTAGTTTTCGTTGTCATGATAAAAAAGTATTTTTATTGAAACAATGTTCTTTGTAGTTGTATGGTAGTTTGACTGCACAACACTCGAGTATTCTTTTGCTTTCTTAAGGTTTTCTCCTGGCTCGAATTGAAAATTTTCGCCTTAAAACCCAATTAAACCCTTAATCCCCCCTCAGATAATTCATCTCTTTTCCTAAACTTCTTTTTAACAGATGAATATATGTAAAGGCGAACTTTAGGGTATCAGATGTATCATACCATCCCCATGCCCTTTAGCTACTTCTTTTTCCATGTTTTAAGATTCTTTAGTAGGGATATCTATAACAAAAAATATCTGTATCTGTGTAAAGACTCTGGATTGGATACGAGGGGTTTTAAAATGTATAAAAAAAATTTTAACTCAAAAACTTTGATAATTCTAAAACGTAAACCAAAAAAAACAGGGTTTTTCCAAATTTTACTTTTTTTTTTTTGATCATTTGAAAAAAACCCATCTGAAATCTTCTAAAATCCTGATTATTAGGTTTTTAAGTCAGCTTAATTGCTTTTTTCCTTTTGGTGACCAATTGACATCTTTTCGTTGTGTGGATTTTCCATAGTCTTTCCAAAACAGCTGTTTTTTCGCTTGAAAAAGTTTTTTTGGGCCCGTGGATTTTTCTAAAATCAGTGTTCTCATGAGTTGGTTTCATGAACTGTTCTTTTCAAAAGCAATTCACGATGAATGCTCTCAACTTTAAACCATGCCTTAAAAAAAATTGTAGAAATCTGTATGACAGACATAATTTTTTTTGCACGAAGATTAGCAAAAGTTTAGGCGGCTTTTGGTTCATCTTTAGATTTTGTGCTAATGGGTAGTCTTATGTAGGCATGGAGTTCATGAGGTATTCTAAGTCAATTCTAGAAATTTAAAGCCCCAATGTCGACGGGCGTTTTAAAATGTTCAACCACTTTAATGCCTTTTGAATTTATTCGTACGCTGCCGGTAATTTTAAGTTCGTAAAGGAAGTGATTGACTCATAGCCCAACCATACAGATTGTTTGCTCTAAATAAAGGATAGTTAGACCCTTTTTCTGGATCATAGTGTCCAAATATTTGTTGTTTGCTTTACAGTAATGATGCGAGCCCCACAAAATTCCCCCCGCAATCCCTTTTTCAACATTGAATATTGGTAAATCTGCAAAAAATCAATTGTTCTCCAGTATAGTTTTTGAAAGCATCCCCAATCATCCCGGGGCAGAAATGTAATGTGCGGGATCCGGTATAATGTTTTCATGCAGGTTTCTTTTAATTTTTTAAAAAAGGGCCCCCAACAAAAAAAACGTCAGCCTCAAAAAATGGTCATGTGTCTCCATCGTTTTAGAATTAATTTGCAGCTTCTTGAGCATGCTGGAATCAGAATCACTAATGACCCCTTTTTCTAAGACTAGAAAAAAACGGTCTTTAGGTGGAAGTGTATTTGTCAAACCTTTCCAATGTTCTGTACTATAAGGGTAAACGCCCTTTCTAAAGAGTTGGGTCAAAATTTCTTCTGTTTTGGGAAAAGGGCTTTAAGGGCATAGCCGTGACTTAAGACCATAGGTGTTTCAAGAGTCTAAAAAGACAGTTTTTAAAGTGAAACCTTTTTCTTTTCTGTGCTGTGCAAAGTTATTACCTGAAAGCGTTGGTTTCTGCTTGCATTATAAGATGAGAGTGTTAAAATCGCAATTATGAAAGAAAATGGGGAGTTCCTGTCTTTGGTTCGAACTTTAGTTGAAAATGGGAGCTGTTGTGCGCTGCTCCCCTGAACTTTCCGCTAATGTGTCGGTCTTTTATGTTGGGGTTACACTTGGGCGTTAGCTTAAAACCACAAATCAAAAAGTGGTGGTGAGTTACTGTCGTTGATTTTCAGGAGTATAAAAATGTTGGAGTTTTTGATTATTAGAACAGCGTTAGACTTGCTGCATGCGTTTTAAGAAGTAATTGGATTTGGGCCCTCTAATAATTTTGGGGTTGAAGGACACCAAACCGACCTGAAAATAAAGAAGGGAAAAAAACAAAATTTTGATTCTCATTAGGACCGTTTTTGGAAATTTCTGTGGGGTTGGCCCCATAGGGAAAAAAAAGCGATCGAAGTCTGCGTAAATTTGTATGGGGCTTGTTTTCGCCCTTTTCCGTTTTAAAAATAACCTTGATCCGGTGGGGGTTTTTAAATTGTTCTGTCTTACAGTTTTCAGAATTTTACAAAGTTTTTTGTTCAAGCGGGCTTTAAAGAATGGAATTTTGTTAAACATTTTTTCAGAATTCTTGTTTATGACCTGTTTTGAAAGTATGCGTAATAATTTAACCCTTTTGGTATCAATGTGTAAAGGGTAGCCCGCCCTGAAAAAAATTAGGAGTAGTACAGGCTTTTGTCTGGATCACTATTGTTGGGCTGTCTTGCATCTAATAGGCCAAATTTTGTTTTCTCAGACCATGGTTCATTTAAAAGTTTTTGGTTTGTTTTTTTTTTTAAAATGTCAATTTTGTCCCGTAACAGGAAAGGATATTCACAAAAAAATTAGATCTTGTGTAAGGTTCATAGTTAGTATTTCTCTGCGTTTTTGCGGGTAATGCGCCTTCAAGAAAACCCCCTTAACATTTTTTGTCCCAAAATTTTTTATGTTTAGAAAATGCTCTTTTTGAAAATAAAGCTGGAGGTAGTGGAAGTGAACTTTTACGAGGTCATACTTAGCCCTTTTTTAAACTGATCTCTAAGACTTCACCCCTGACAACCGAGCCTCTCTTTTGGTTCTTCAGGGCCACATCAAAAATGGTAAGAGTTGGTCTGCCCCAACCCGGTGTTAAGTATTATGAGAAGAATAACCTGTTGTTTGTTGGACCAGACTTCTAGATTTTCTTCATTATTGTTATTAGTCGATTAAAACAGCTAAATTCTTTTAATGGGGGTCTTTGTTTTGTTTATTGGAAATTGAGAAAAAAGCTGCACAACACTTGCCCGTACGTTTGTTGGGTCAATGATTTTTAGTTAATTCATTTAAAACTTTTGACAAAAAGCTCTCCCCAAGCATTCCCTTTAAAAAATTCGTCGGGGCCCTTTATTATCTTAGCCCTTTAGTTTTCTTTTCTAACGAAACTTTTATTTAAATTAAAAAAAAAAAAAAAAAAGACTGACCAGGGTCGTTCCAAAGTGTCTTAATCAGAAACAATATGAAAAGGTTTTTTTTTTTGCTTTTGGGCTCATAAATAAAGTTTTTAAAAACCCCCTTTGCGTTATGTGAGTGTTTTGAACGGGTTTTTTGTCTCGTTTTCTTTTTTTAACATACCTTTTTTTATCTCTCGGTTTTTAGTGTTTAGAAAAACTTGCCTTGCTTTTTTTAAGATCAAACTTTTTTCTTTTTGTCATCAAAATCGGCCCGTAAAAAGGGCTAAATTCTTTCCCTATGTTTGAGTCAATGTGCTTTATTTTTTTGTCAGTTTGAACGAAAAGTTTGCGTTATTCTTGAACCCTAGCTGTGTGTTTTGGAGTTTAGTTTTTTTAATTTTTTGCTAGCGCCCTTTAAACAATGAACACACGCCAAGAGAAAGCAAACCCCCGAGGTATGCTACGGTGCACCCAAACCTGTTGAAAAGACCCCCATTGTCCTGTAGTTGACCCCTCAAGCCCATGCTCCAGTATTAACTATGTAACGCATTAAAGGCGCGAATACCTTCGTTTGGTTTTGCTGTATTTTTAAAAAGGTCTTGCTCTATATTGTGTTGTGTAAAGTTTGTTAATTGAAGGTTTTTTTGTCAGGGGTTTTTCTATTTTTTTTAGGGGGCTTGGGGGTAGGGACTTTTGGATAATGCTTAACAGTTTTCTTTTTTAAATAAAAATATTTTTTTTAAGTATATCTTTTTAAACTGTTATCTTGTTTTTAAATGGCTATATATTAAAAAAAAATGTAATTAAGTGGTTTTTTGTATCTTTTTCTTTGTCAATTTGAATGTTTATTCTGTCTTAAACGTTCCCCCTTCAAAGTAAAAAGTTATCCTTGTTGACCTTAGGTAATCCATAAACCGTATTTCGTTGTTAAAAATCATCAAGTTAAATGGAAGTGTGATCTTTAGCCAGGGTTATGTTGGATTCTAACTCCCGCCACCAAAAAGTTTTTTTTTCATCAAAAAAGTTTATGTTTAAGCCCCCTTTTGGTTGATTTGGTTGGACTACCCCCCAATTGAACATTGACTTCGTTATTTTTGGATAAGAAACTTTTTAGTTTGCTTTTTTAAAGGGTTTTTCATCTTCCCAGCAATAAATACCTTTAAGGATTTGCTGTGTACAAACTAAAAAATTCATTAGTGTCTGCCCTTTTTAGGGTATTAGAAGGTGAAACACTCTTTCGTAATTTATTGTAAATTTTTACTGATATTGTTGCTCAATCAGCTTGCTAAGTGGGGTTGTAACAACGTCAAACGCTAACGAGATGTCAGAATGCTGTACTTTTCTTCGGTGTCTGTAGTATAAAAACATATTTGATTCATTAAAAGTTTTCATAAAACAATCTGTCTTTTAAAAGCTCCCTTTAAAATTGGGGGATGGCTTTTAACAATCAAAATTAAGGGGTGGAAAAGCGATTACAAGCATAACTTACGCACCCTTTTTTTGCCGTCTTTGATCTGCGGCGCTATTTATGTTTTTTGGTTTTATTTTTAATTCTTTATGCAAGATCATTTCCCTTTTATTTCGGTTGCCATGATCGAATAGGTTAAAAATTGTCCGGGAAAAATTTTCTTGCCCCCCAGTTTTTAGAAATTTTCTTAACAATTGCCCCCCCAGATTTTGCCAATGTCCCGTTTTTGTCTGTTGCTGCTTCAAGTTCTATTTGAAAGTAAGTCGGCAGGGCCCGGCCAATCCTTCTTTGTCCTAGGTCTGGAAATTTAACAGTAAGAATTTGATCTGCATCAATAGTAGATGGATTATTTGGAACAATAATATTCCGTTTATTTCCCTTCACGCCAAAGGGCTCTTTCAGTCTTCTATGCGGGTCAAGAATTGAACCATATGTTTGCGACATTTTTATAAAACAAAATAAAAAGTTAATTATTTAAAAACATGGCAGGAATTGAAGGTGAAGAAGATTATGATGTTTTTGATCCTGGAGACGACATGAGTGAAATGCCACAGCATCGCTCAACGGCCTCAATGTGGCATGAATTAACAGAACCTAAGGTCATATCATTTTACAGAAGTTTAGGCCTAGAACCTCCCGAATTTATAGCCCCTGATGATTTTGAAGTAAAAGGTGGCCATTTGTATGTGAACAACGATCAAGGATAACGTGTTCCGCTTACAGATAAACGAGACCCATTAAAGTTTTTAAGCATGGATACAATTAGACAAAGACTTAGGGTGGGTGTTCGAAATCGCCTTGGCATTGTTAAACCAAAATTAGATGGGGAGGCAGTTTATAAACTTCAAAACACACTACAAGATC
>JAFLJL010013541.1:35000-48734 GCA_018398815.1 Conus ventricosus | reverse complement strand
GTTCCACAGATGTTTTGTGCTATGGACTCGCCTTCACTTGTCAAAACCTTTCTCTGCTGAAGATTATCTGGGCTACGCTCCCTGAATGGGAGTGGCAGTGGCATGCTCTCTCACTACTTAGCAGCCAATAGAATTTTTAGTCTTTCTCAGTTTTCCAACTGTCATCTACAAAAATGTTTCCAGTATATCTTTGCCTAATCTCATCACGCTAGATTTGAGCTTAAACAGACTTGTCATATTCTGTCCGTATCTTACACCAGACGTGTAATTTGAAAAATTACTTTTGTCAAAACAATCCCATGGTCCACATTATGCCGAAGACTGTTCAGAGTATAGGGCCATTTGAACAAATCCAAACTTTGGGAAATTTGCACTGACCAGTCTTTACACGTGGACCAACAGTTGTCTTTTCTCTTTCCGGGGGTCTTTGGTAAAATCTGTCAAAAAGTGGCAAACAGCGGTGTCTGGACAGGGATTTCAGCTGATGAGAAAGCTTCAGATTCTGGACATGAAGGGATCCCCAATGACCGAGTTGGGACGAAGAGCTCCTGCAAGGTCTGGCCAGCTGCACACAGTCTATGGTGAAAAACTACAAGCTGTGCTGTGTCGCCGCATTTTCTCCCAGAAGTTAAAAATGCCAGGCGCCAAGGGATGAAATATCTTCATGTGAGGCCCTATTTAAAATTAACACTTACAGAGTGTGTTTGGCCGTTTTAGCTGTCTGACTCTGGTAGGCAATTGTATGAGTTTTGTCTTCCGCTTGTTTTCCCGTCGGGAGGAGTGGTTTCATCAGGCTTCAGTGTTTTCGTCCTTTACTTGTGGTGTATCTGACTTTCTGATGGGTGTTTATCTAGCTGTGATTGGAGTGGTGATGTGTACTACAAAAAACGTTATATCTGGGGGGACACCACTTGGCGACACAGTTTTCTTTTGCCGGTTGGGGCTTCCTCACTTTGATCTCTTGTGAAGTCTCTGCATTTCAAATTTGTTTGATCACGTTAGACCGATTCCTTGTTGTTCATTTTCCTCTGACCCTTTTGCGCTTTGATAATTGGAATGCACAGCTAGCCACCTGCTTGTATGGATCATTGGTTTCACTCTGGGGGCTGTTCCATTACTACCTCACGTGGCTCACTGGGAATTCTATAGTCAGACAGAGATCTGTATTCCTTTGCCTATCACCAGGAGACGTTTGCTGGCATATTATTCCTTCGGGATTATGATTGTTATGAACTTTGTTTGTTCCTTGTCATTGCTTTGGGACAGATAGCTTTTTTTTGGTCAATACGTTTCAAACACTTAAAACAGGGTCGAAGTACTCAGTATTCTCAGGACACAGATATAGCCCCGATTGTTCACTTTTACCCATGTCAGATTTTCTCGCTGGTTTCCTGTTGGTTTACTGGGAATTCTGGCGTCACAAGGGTACCCGTTTAAAGGACAGGTCAACGTGGCTATTGCCATTATTGTGTTTGCCACTCAACTCGTCTCTAAAACCCCTTTCCCGTACACGATGAATGTCTTTCTGCAAAGACGAAAGCGGGGGGAAAGAAGAAAAAATTCAAAAGTGGTTAAAAATCAAAGATGCATTCGTTTAGCAATGTTCATACTTTGAACGAAACGAATGGGCTTTTCAAGCAAACAACAATGTTGTCTTCTGTGTTTAATCTAGTACATTTTACTTTGCGCAACAAATGTTTGAGTATGTATGGTGTGTGCAGTCTGACTGATTCATTTCTTGGGGGATGAGGTCATTAAGGCGATGGGATGGTGAGTAAACCAAAGGCAGACACTGGGGAAAAAACTGGATATTGTATCTTTCATGACTCAAAAGGGGCTCCATGTTAACTACTGCTGAGAAGGTATGTTGTTGATCTCGCGACAGAGATGGTTTAGACTAAGACTTCACGACTAGAAAGTTATTGCCTCAGCCAAAAGGTTCACCCCTTGATGTTCTTTTAGGTTTTATTTATCCCAGATCAGCACATGCCTTACTGGGGTAATGATAGGCACATCTTGGATCAAACTGTTAAGCTCCAATGGAGAATTATCGTATTAATCCCAAAGACTTCTTTCGTGACTGACCACTGTGTGTCCCAGCATCCATAGCTCCTCATGGGCTGTTGACAGTAGGATTATATCACGATGGCACAGGTGTGGTTGGATGGAGTTGCACCAAAAGTTGTCTGACCCAAAAACATTTAAGGCATGTGAAGATAAAGGTTATGATAGTAAAAATTTAAATCATCGTCATTATTGCTGCAAGGATGCAATGAGGAATGACGAAAAAAAGCCAAAAACCACGATGTCGAAGAAATTAGTTTTGTGGGGAAACCAGTCTACCAGGGTATGGTTTCAATATATTTATTTCGATCCATTTATTTGAAAAGTTTTCTCCCCCCGCTGGTTCCAAGCCATAGTTCAATTTGCTGCTGGCTCAGCTGGGAAGACCTAGGATCACACAGTCGGTTTCATTCATTTTTAGTGCATTGCTCAAATTCCATGACCCAACATAGGTGTCTATCTCTCCCAGGCTGGTTGATGCCGAAATATTTGTATGTAATATGCGCAGACCCCAGCCTGTCATGCATATCGACCAAAACGTAAATCCCTTGGCGCCATCTTCATCATCCCCATCCCATCGATCAGCATTGAAAAAAAAAGTGTCAATTTTCTGCCCTGGGGTCCCCAAGGGTGTGGTGGCTTGCTGAGCATAGAGTCGGAGGAGTGGCGTGGATGTGGTGACACACAAGATGAGACAGAAAAAAAAAAAACAACAAAAAACAACGAACAACCCGCAACAAAAAGCGACTGCAATGTAACAGTAAAAGGGCATATCGTAATGATACTTCTATCACTGCTATTCTACTGCTACTGTGGCTGCTGCTACTTCTACTACTACTTACTACTATTACTACTACTATACTACTACTACAAATTCTACTGCCGTGCTGCTGTTGCTGTGTGCT
This sequence comes from Conus ventricosus, assembly GCA_018398815.1. Taxonomy (NCBI): domain Eukaryota; kingdom Metazoa; phylum Mollusca; class Gastropoda; order Neogastropoda; family Conidae; genus Conus; species Conus ventricosus. The sequence continues at coordinate 45,765 of JAFLJL010013541.1, read as the reverse complement.
GCTGCTGCTTTACTATATACTACTATATACTACAAATAACGACAAAGACGACGACGCGACGGGGGATAATGGAGATTTGATGATGTTTGAAAATGAGGGATGTTTGTTGATGTTTTGATGGGGTTGATGATGATGTTTATGGTGGGGGGATGATGATGATGAGGGATTTTGTCCGAAAAAAAAAAAAAAAGTATATATATATATTTATATATTTTTATTTATTTATATTATATTTTTATATTTTTTATATTATTTTAAAGCTGATTTTTTCTGTTCGCTTTTTCACCCCCACTTTTTTGGGGCCCCGTTGGGCCCCCAAATTTTTTGGTATCAAGTACCCTTTTGCTGTCATCCCAAACGGGCAAACGTCGGGTCGGCGTTTCCCGAAATTTTTGCGTCTACAGCCCCCAAAACTGGACTTGGGGAACCCTTACTGGGACAGCCCAAATCACGGGGCCCCGAGGACGGGTCGAAGCGCGTCGTTTTTGGTTAAATGACGCATTTAAGCCTGACCCCTTTCGGGATGACGTAAAAATGTTTTCAGACGGGTCTTTAAAATATTTTTACTTTAATCTCCTTTCTAAAACGCTTAAAAAAAAGTCCTCATTTCATTTTCAGTTCAGTGGTTTTTTTAATGTTTTTTTTATCGCCGATGATTTATTAGACACTTTTTTTAAAAAAAAAAAAAAAAACCCGGCCTTCGGCTTTCCCCATGAACGTTTCATTGCTATAAATTCTTTTTATTTCTGGAAAAAATTTCATTACTGTAAAAACCGTTGTTGTTTTTAAACAGGGGTTTCTTTTAGGTACAATCTACATTTTTTTTAAAATTTTTTTTCCCAAAGAGAGGCTTTACTGTACAATTTTCCTTATCTATTTTATAAAGCTGTCTGTCTTTTCGCTTAAAACCCCGGGCCACATTTTTGGGCCGATCGCCCCCAACATTTGGTATAAATTACCCTTGGGTTTGCCCTAAAAACAGCAACGTGGGGTCGGCGATCACGTGAGCATTGCGTCTTGACGCAATTTGGTCCAAAAACCCCGCAAAATAAAAAACCATCGGAACACTACACGAAGACAAAACTCAGTTTTATAATGGGAATTTTTATTATATAATAGATTTAAAAAAGTGTTCCCCATGAAAAAAAGGGCCCCAAAACCCCAAAAAAATTTAATTTCAATTATGGACAAAACCAAGAATTCGATTTACAAAGGTCATTCATGAAAAAAAAACTATGAAAACCCAACTTTTTGAAAGTTGTAAAGGGTTTTCCCAAAAAAAAAAAAAATTTCGCACAAAAAATGGGGAAATCCCAAAAAAAAGGACGTGGTGTCATTTGCCTGTTCACCGTGCTGCCACGTCACAGGGGACGAATGAGTCTAAAACTTTTGGGACCGATATCGGGAATTTCTTCTTTATCACTTGACCATTTTGTAGATCTGTGGTAAGTAAACGTCCAATTTTCAAAATTTTGAAAAAATCTTTATTTATTCTTTTAGTACAAAACCCCGAAGCGGGACGAACGTTTCGGCTCATCCAAAAAGTCTGTTTCGGGCATCGAAATTTTCCATCAAATTTTTCTTCTTGTTTTATAAAATTTCAATATCAAACCATACACCCCCTAAAAAAGGCTGAATTAACGTTCTTTTATTTTTATAGGGTTTTTTTTTCCCAAATCAAAATTTAAAAAATCGTGGACTCCCCGGCCAAAAAAGAAAACCCCGGCCCCACACGCCTCTTATTCTGCTACGGCCGAGTTCAAGTTCCCCTTCAGAAAAAAAGCAGTGTGGGGAGTTATGCAAGAAAACGAAAGACGGGAGAACGAAAAGCAGCAGGTAGGAGAAAGAAACTTTTGAACAGAGGGAAGGAAGAGGGAAAAAGTGATAGAAAAAGAAAGGGCAAAAAACAGACAGCAAGAAAGTAAAAAAAAATAGACAGGTTGAATGGGAACAAGAAATGACAGACTTTGTGACGCTAGGTTTTTATCACAAAAACCAAAAATTAGAGGGGTTTAAAACTCAGCTTTTTCATTATAGCGTTTTAAACCCCTTTAAAAAAAACCCCCAAAAAAGGGACGTTTTCTCGGCACTTTGTCAGCGAGTCCCCAATTCCCATGCTCGGAAGTGGAGGGGGGAGGCCCCGGGGAATTGCTGAAACGGGGAAAGGTCAGACTGCCCCCCCTGATTGAACCGCCGGACCCCTCTTCGATCCTATCCCCCTGGGAACTCTGCGGGACACCGGTTCATGTCCTTTCAAGCATAGAAAGAAAAAACTCTGCCTTCGAAAGGGATGTTCGGATGCGCACGGGAGGTAAAGCTGCCTGGTTTCCTTGCCTACTTTCCCAAGGTGCGGGAAAGGGTTTCTACCACATCTTTGGGGGGTCCCTTGCAGCCGCAGCCACCCAACCAAGCCACAGTTTCTCCGATTTACTTTAGGGGAGACATTTGAAAAAAAGCTCCCAGACGCTGCAAGGTTATGCCAGGTGGTGAAACCGAGATCATCAGCCCCTTTGCAAGCCATGTTTGCACTCTCAAAACCCTTTCCCGTAGCCAGCTTCAAGAAAACCCCTGGAAAAAGGGGCCTTCCCCTGAGCAAAGGATTGTTATACGACCCCGACAAACCCCCGGGAAAAACCCAGCATCCACGAAAAATTTCAATGCTCCTTCTGCAGACGAAGTCGCATTTGTTATCGTCGGTCAGGATTGGGAAAAAGCGTCACATTGTACCCCAAAAAAGCAGGGCGGGCCCTTCAACGTTTTTGCAGGACACACAGATCTTTCGATCCCCCTGAAAGTACCCGCTGCTTTTCCCCACACGGCGAGGATGGTTACGAAATTTAACCTGCATCAAGCTGCCCAGCCACGGGCCCTTTCCTGTGAGAAAAAGTGCCCTTTTTTAATTTTCCCCCGGGCCTACAAAATTCATGACCCGAGCGGAAGATTCAACCATCTTCTAAATCCCAGGCCCCCTTTTTAGTCAGTTTTTGGTTTGGACTGTATGCAAAAATTAAAGCCAACGGTTTGCAATACTTCCGGTAAAACCAGAAAACCCTGCGTGCAACGAAGTTATCCACTTCAAAGGGGCTGTGGCTCCTTTTTACTGGGGTGACAAAATCGGTCCCCTTTTCCAATCCTGCCCTCATTTTTTTCCCAGGTGGTCCGGGGAAAATTTGCACGAACGCCGGGGAAAGCCATAAATTTCGTCGGGAAAAATACAAAGGGCCCAAAACCTCTTTTGACCCTCACGTGAAAAACCCATCCTGGATGAAATACAGTCAACTGGTGAAGGAAAACGTGTCAAGCCGACACGTTTGGTGGCCCGGGGTTCCACCCGAAAGTACTGAAGTGATGGGTTTTAACCCACCAAGGGCTGTGTCTTTGGCGTCCCAAGTCCCCAAGTAAAACATCGAGTGGCAAAGCGCGGTCTCCCGCATGCCCACACCCTTGACATGGCAAAAAAAAAGATTGTCCAAAAAGTTTTTTTGACAAATTCATCAGCGTAAATTGCCGCACCCCAAAGGGATGGAGAGCTTTCAAAAAATTGTCGAAAAAACATGTTTCCAAATGACCCCTGTGGTCCCTTTAAACCCCCAAACCCTTCCCCCCTGCATGAAGGATGGCCAGTGCAACAAGAATTTTCCAAAGACTACTGGGGGAGACCCGACCGTCGGGGACGGTACCCTCTCTACCCCGAAGAAAGCCGAGGATGGTGGGTCACTCCCAAAAGTTTCACATGAAGGGCCCATCACAAACTTGAAGGGGACAACAGGGGGGATTGTCCCATACTGCCCATTTTTTGTAAAAGGGTTTGTTTGCTGCCCCCAAACGTTGAGTTCTGCTCCTCTGGGGAAAGTCGGGTCAAAAATATATGAAAATTTCCTCAAAAAAAAGGGCAGTGCGGGCTGTTTTTTTGCGTTGAGCCACAGGGGCTCCACGAGTTGGGTGGAAATCCCAAAAACGGGTCGGTACATTTGAAACCGCAAAGGCAGTGTGGCGCATCCAAAAATTTTCCCCCATTCCCCAGCGTACCCCCTGTCAACCTTGAGGTACCCCTGCAAAAGGGCCCAAATGAGTCTACTTTACAGAAAACCAAACCATGGCACCCAGAGTTTGAAGAACCCCCTTTAAAGAAAAACTCTGACAGCCTTCTTCGATCTTTTTGCGAAAGGATGATTTTTCGGGACGCCCCTGTACTCCCAAAATACCGGAATTTTTCGGGTGGGGCAAAGGCAGGGCGGAATTTGGGAAACGACGCTTCAAGGCACTCCCGTGGGGTGGGCAACCAGGACATCAAGTCCTGCGACACCTTTTGGGGGGGGTCTACACAGGCCCCCTCAAAAATTCGAGTGTTTTTTTTCGGGGACTCCTGCTGCATGTGGTGCCAGGCCCCCACGTCTTTCGATGCCTTTTCGGACAGTTGACGATGTTGTGTGCGCAACTTTTTAAGGGGAAGCTTTTCTGTTTTAAAAAGGGGGCCCCCTTTATGACGGGCCCACTGGGGTGCAACATTGGAAGGGCCACAGTAGTCATCGGAAAAACAAGCTGCGGACCTTTTTCGCCATCATGTTTGTGGCCCTGTGGGGCTGACCCAACCCCCAAAAGTTTTGGAAAAAGCACAAAGGGGGTATGTCTAAAATTTTTCCGGGCCCAAAGGGCGTTTCCTTTTTAAAACTGATTTATTTTTACTGTCAAAATTTTATGTTAAGAATTTCAATGATAAATAAATCTGTACAAATGTAAACGGTTTTGTAAGCAAACCCCCTTTTGGGATGCTTTTTTACCCTTTTTTTTTCCCGCCCATGGGCAGCCATACTCCGTTTCGGGGAGGCAATAGAGTCTGAAGGGATGTAGTTAAAAAACGCATGGTTAAGGGCCAAAGGGGTGATTTCAAGAGAAGTGCTCATTTTTTTTAGTCTTTATTATAACTTACTAGCTTACGCCCGGGGACTCTAAATTTGAGTACCCCAACGCCATTTCCCCTAACGCCAAATTCTCTAACACCGTGGGGCCCCAAAGTTGTTATCCTTTTAAATTTCGCCCCGGCCCCAGGACCAGGAACAGTTCGACCCCAGGTCCCTTTTCACCTTTAAACAAAAAATTAAACTGCTGTGATATGTGTTTTTTTTCACTGTTTTGTGTGTGTGTGTGTGTGTGTGTTTGTGGGGTGTGTGGGTGTGGTGTGTGTGTGTGGTGTGTGTGTGGGTGGGTGTGTGTGGGGTGTGAGAAAAACCTTGAGTTAAACTGACAATAATTGGTTTTTAGTTTGTTTAGCGTTTGTATGTGTGTGTGTGTGTGTGTGTGGGTGTGTGTGTGTGTGTGTGGTGTGTGTGTGTGTGTGTGTGTGTGTGGGTGTGTGTGTGTTGTGTGTGTGTGTGTTGTGCAAACATGGGAAAAGTGGGGTGAGTAAGGTTTTGGTGCATGGTGTTTTGTGTGTGTAGTTTTTTAAAGGGACATTTGTTATAGGTTTTTATTGATGTCACCTTTTTTAAATTTTGGGTTTTTTAATTTTTGATTACAGTACGATGTGCAAAATCTGGGAAATTTAATCTCTAGCTTAATCATGTTCGTGCTTATTTGGGAAACCATGCATAAAGTGAAGGGGCATGTTGTGAGTGATATGCGTTTTTTGTGTGTTTTTGTGTGTGAGAAAGGTTTGTGTGTGTTTTTGTGTGTTTTGTGTGTGGGTGTGGGGTGTGTGTGTGTGTGGTGTTGTGTGTGTGTTGGGTGTGAATCTTTTATTTCTGTTTTTTAGTTTGCTCAAATTTTATTAGAAATTTTTTCCGTTCGTTTCTTAAAATGATTCTCTTTCTCTTTTTCTTTTCTTTTTCTCTCTCTCTCTCTCTCTTTTCTCTCTCTCTCTCTCTCTCTCTCTCTTTTCTCTTTTCTCTCTCTCTCTACTCTCTCTCTCTCTCTCTTGGGGTGTGTGTGTGTGTGTGTGTGTGTGTGTGTGTGTGTGTGTGTGTGTGTGTGTGTGTTTTGTGTGTGCAAATGCGCTTCCAAAACCCGCCCAGTCGACTGTAAACTACAAAAGGGTGCCCTCTACAAGAACCCTCATCCCGCTGGAAGACAAAGGTCTGCGCCAAGGGGGGGAAAGGGGCTCCATCTGTATGGTCTGCCTGCCCCTAAAAAGAGATCAAAAGTGTGCACGTTTCCCGGGGAAAAGCCCCCCGGGGGGAACCCGCTTCAACACTGACGACATGGTCAAATAGTGGAGGAAAAAAAACCCAATCTGTACATGACCAGGCCCCTGCTTACCCTTTTTGTCCTTTAACAAAGTCACACAAAGCGCTGGTGGGGGTTATATTCCCTTTATGCCCAGGCGGCCTGGCAAAAAACCCTTTTTGCTAAATTGGGTGCTTGCAACAGTCCGGGGGCCCGGCCAAATAGCCATCGCTGTTGCAAAATTGGGGGGCATTGCTGCAACTCTGCTAACTGGGGGTTTTGGGGTGTCATTTACATTCAAACTGCCTCTAAACCCGCCACGGGGATGGAGTCCCCCCATGCAACATCACAAAGGAACTGTTTAAGCCTAGGTTCTCAGACGCTCCTCCCTTTAAATTTTTATGGGGGGGGGGAAATGCACCTGGCCACTTGCTAGCCCTCGCAGCTTTGGGCCTTAACCCCCAGGACCTCAGAGGGGGTGGTCTCCCTTTGGGGGGTGTCAACTCCCTTTTGGAGACTTCCCCCAAAAACCCCGCCCTTCATTTAACAAGGAAACCAGCAGATGAATTGCAGCCCTTTTCCAAGTCCTACCTCTTGGATGGGGGGTTCACAAGATTCCCCCCCTGACTACCAAAAATAGGGGTATTTGCAGGGGGATGAAAACGGGGCAACACTTTTTCTGATTAGCTCCTCTCCATCGGGAATTTGGGCAGGTACCCGAGACCAAAAATGACTTAATCACCTTCCCAAAAAAATGTTTCACAGGGGGGGGAGCAGGGCGCAAGGGGCTGGCCCGCAAAAAGGGTTTTCCCACCCCCTGACCAAAGTACATGGAAACAAAAATGGGCTTAGTGGAGACCTTCTAGCTCCCCGGGGAAAGACATGGTCAATTTCCCTCAACCAAAAGCTCCTGCACCCGCTGGCCCAAAGCCGAAAACCTCTTTCCGGGCTGTTGCACGTTTTTGGGTGAAGCAGAGATGTGTCTTTCCCAGCGGGAAATTCTTTACTCGCTTTGGGCACCTCCAGGCAAACCCCCGTCTTCTCCCCCCTCAAAGTGGGTTTCCCCATCATTTCTGCTGAGAAACCTGGTGCTCCCCGACTGTACAACGGAACCGACTGGTCGTGAAGATCTGATGCCCCACGTCTTGAGGCCCCATTTTGACCGGGGGCAAAAAAGGAGGGGGATGTGTTCCCGCCCGGAAACCCCCTCATCCCATCCGACATGCCCTTCCAGTTTTTAAACGGTTGCAGTTCCTGGGGCGCCGGCTTTGCCTTTTCCATCCAAAGGGCCCCGGGCAAAACGTTTACGGTGGCTGGCCTTACCTGGACATGCCCTGCTTCGCGCAAAGGACAGCTGTCGTGGGCTGCCTTTAAAGAATTGGCCAACCCCGTTTACCTGTTCTCCTGGTCCTAAAGGGAAAAACAAAAAACCCTTGTCTATCCCCCGGCCCTTTCAGTAAGCACCGAGCCAACCCGAAAAATATTTTGGATGTTTTTAATTTTGTGGCATAAGGGTCTTTTATGTGAAAAGTAGATTTAATTGTAAGGAAGGGTTTTAGTGATAAATGGAAAGGTTTTAGACTGCTTTTTCAGGTTTTTGAAAAAAAACAAAAGTTTTCTGTATGGGAAATTTCTTTTTAATAAGGTAAAATACAGAAAGCTTTATCATGATTTGGGGGGTGATGGCAAAATAAAATTCAGCAGAACCCGAAAAAAACCCTTGGATTTTAGAGTTCTCCATTTTAAGCCCTGATTACTATTGTAATGATCGTTCGGTTTACAGATACAGAGGGATGTTAGGAACGCCATTCACCACATCTTATAAAAATGAAACCCCGTTAAAAACATATCAATCGGTTTATAAGAAATAAATGGTTGAACAAGGGCAGAACAACCCAGAGTAATGTAGGTCTATAGACCTCTCTCTCTCTCTCTTCTCTCTCTCTCTCTCTCTCTCTCTCTCTCTCTCTCTCTCTCTCTCTCTCTCTCTCTCTCTCTCTCTCTCTCTCTCTCTTATAATACCCGGGCGACGCCGGGAAACCGGCTAGTGTGTGTGTATATAATATATATATATATATATATATATATATATAATATATATATATATATATTATATATATATTATATATATATATATATATATATAACAAACTAATAAATTCCAAGGATAAGTACCGCGCACCGTTTCCAGCAACTTACAGAGCTGCTTGGTGTTGCAATGACTGCAAGAAATATTGAATTATAAACAAAGCTTGCTTTTATGTCTTAGATTGACGAAATAGGGGGAAATATGCATTCATATCTGCAGTGGTAGATGATTCTGCCTAACTAACAGTATGTGCTTGAGTGGGTGAATGGGGAAAAAATAAAATAAATGCTTCTAAAAATGAGCCTTCAGCGAGCTTATAGTCTCCAAGGGGGAGACATCCTCCAATAGGGAGGGAAACTCACTAACGTATAACTCCTGGTCATATACCGATATTTTGAAACCTTGTTGTTTCTCCTCAGTGACCGCGGAAAGTGGTAATTTGACTCCTCTGCCTTTTCAGTTTTAAGAAGAATGCAATCCCAGAAAAGGCTGGTGTGCAATACCGTAGTATATTTGTTGAGTTTCAAAAAACCAACCAAAGGTGCCACCTAAGAAGCAAAAGAAAATCATGAAAGAGCAAAACAAGCTACATTTTCTTGTGAAAAGTAAAAAAAATATAAAAAGATATCCTCTTAAGACACAAGTGCTGAGGGTCAGTTCTTGGAATGAATCCGCAACAAACTAATAAATTCCAAGGATAAGTACCGAGCACGTTCCAGCAACTTACAGAGCAGCTTGGTATTGCAATGACTGCAAGAAATATTGAATTATAAACAAAGCTTGCTCTTATGTCTTAGATGAAGAAATAGTGGGAGATACGCATTCATACCTGCAGTGGCAGATGATTCTGCCTAACTAACAGTATGTGCTTGAGTGGGTGGATGGGGAAAAAATAAAATAAATGCTTCTCAAAATGAGCCTTCAGCAAGCTTATATTCTCCAAGGGGGAGAGACATCCTCCAATAGGGAGGGAAACTCACTAACATATAACTCCTGGTCATATACCGATATTTCGAAACTTGGTGGTTTTTTCTCAGTGACCGCGGAAAGTGGTAATTTGACACCTCTGCCTTTTCAGTTTTAAGAAGAATGCAATCCCAGAAAAGGCTGGTGTGCAATACCGTAGTATGTTTGTTGAGTTTTCAAAAAAACAACCAAAGGTGCCATCTAAGAAGCAAAAGAAAATCATGAAAGAGCAAAACAAGCTACATTTTCTTGTGAAAAGTAGAAAATATAAAAAAAAAGATTATCCTCTAAGACGCAAGTGCTGAGGGCCAGTTCTTGGAATGAATCCGCAAGGGACTAAAATACAACAAACTAATAAATTCCAAGGATAAGTACCGAGCACCGTTCCAGCAACTTACAGAGCAGCTTGGTATTGCAATGACTGCAAGAAATATTGAATTATAAACAAAGCTTGCTCTTATGTCTTAGATTGAAGAAATAGGGGGAGATACGCATTCATACCTGCTGTGGCAGCTGATTCTGCCTAACTAACAGTATGTGCTTGAGTGGGTGGATGGGGAAAAAATAAAATAAATGCTTCTCAAAATGAGCCTTCAGCAAGCTTATATTCTCCAAGGGGGAGAGACATCCTCCAATAGGGAGGGAAACTCATTAACATATAACTCCTGGTCATATACCAATATTCGAAACTTGGTGGTTTCTCCTCAGTGACCGCGGAAAGTGGTAATTTGACTCCTCTGCCTTTTCAGTTTTAGAAGAATGCAATCCAGAAAAGGCTGGTGTGCAATACCGTAGTATGTTTGTTGAGTGTTAAAAAAAACCCACCAAAGGTGCCATCTAAGAAGCAAAAGAAAATTATGAAAGAGCAAAACAAGCTACATTTTCTTGTGGAAAAGTAGAAAATATATAAAGATATCCCCTAAGAACAAGTGCTGAGGGCCAGTTCTTGGAATGAATCCACAAGGGACTAAAATACAACAAACTAATAAATTCCAAGGATAAGTACCGAGCACCGTTCCAGCAACTTATAGAGCAGCTTGGTATTGCAATGACTGCAAGAAATATTGAATTATAAACAAAGCTTGCTCTTATGTCTTAGATTGAAGAAATAGGGGAGATACGCATTCATACCTGCAGTGGCAGATGATTCTGCCTAACTAACAGTATGTGCTTGAGTGGGTGGATGGGGAAAAAATAAAATAAATGCTTCTCAAAATGAGCCTTCAGCAAGCTTATATTCTCCAAGGGGAGGACATCTCCAATAGGGAGGGAAACTCACTAACATATAACTCCTGATCATATACGATATTTGGAAACTTGGTGGTTTCTCCTCAGTGACCGTGGAAAGTGGTAATTTGTCTCCTCTGCCTTTTCAGTTTTAAGAAGAATGCAATCCCAGAAAAGGCTGGTGTGCAATACCGTAGTATGTTTGTTGAGTTTTCAAAAAACCAACCAAAGGTGCCATCTAAGAAGCAAAAGAAAATCATGAAAGAGCAATACAAGCTACATTTTCTTGTGAAAAGTAGAAAATATAAAACGATATCCTCT
>JAFLJL010013541.1:10000-32500 GCA_018398815.1 Conus ventricosus | reverse complement strand
CTTTCCAGATTTGTCATCCTCTTTCTTCCCGCGGAACATGGAATCAGTGAGTGTTTCTCAACAACTCGGTGAGTCTGTGTCAAGGGTTAGAGATTAGAATTCCTCCCCTTTACTGTTACGCTTTTTTTTCCAGATTATTCACTACTCTTTCTTCCCAAGGAACTGGGAGCAGTGACTGTTTCTCAACAACTCGGTGAGTTTGTGTCAAGAGGTAGAGATTAGAATATTATATTTCCTTTATCTACGCACTTGTCTTTTCAGATTAGTCATGTTTCTTTCTTCCTATGGAGGTGCAGGAGGCTCTTTCTGCACATACAGTGTCATCACTTTCTAGAATATCTGCCTATAGCTTTCTTCTTGGTCTAGAAAAAAAAAGAAAAGAAAAAAAGATGTGGGTGTGTCTGTAATGCCTATTTTCAATGTATTTCCTGGTCTGGAAAAAAAAAACACAGGACGTGGGTGTGTGTCAACCTCGGGTGATGTCGGTGGAGGAAGGACTAGCGCACAGCCCAAACACACTCACAGCTTGCTTACAATCTCATTCATATATCATGCATTCGTCACATCAAACCACTAGTAAAGTCTATAACTTTACTACACATGTTCATAGAACGAACCATCAATGCATATGGAATCAAACAAATAAAACATTCTCTCTTTCCTGAACTTCACAAAATCATTTGTCTAAAACATCATTAACTAACCGGGTATAAATAGATTTCTACTTTACCTGGCCAGGTGATCTTAATATTCACGAATCACTGTCTCTTTTTCTTTTCCTTTTTTTTCTTTTCACTGTCACTTTCACAACACGACACAACTGCTGGCACTGGTTTTGGTCTGATGGCGCCTGGTCAGGTGAGACTGTTGGCCCTGGCGTTGGTCTGTCGATGAAAGTGGCGCTGGCCAAGTATGAGGTCGAACCCCAGTGAGGATAGAACAGTGACTATCAACATCGATCTGTTCTCCTTTCTTTCTTCCTGCATTAACGCATTGCACTCTCTCTCTCTCTCTTCTAGTCTGCTCTTATCAAATGGACATGGTTGCTTTTCTTTTCTTTTTTTTTCTTTCTTTCTTTTCTTCTTCATTAGTTAGCAACTCTCTCTCTCTCCACATCTCTCCTCAGTCCTTCCTCTGCAGACTATCTCATGCTAATCTCCACTTGGTTCTCTCCTTTCCTCCCCTCATCTCTCTGCTTTTCTCTCCTCAGAGATTACACTCAGACCTCTCTCTCTCTGTCTCTCTGTTCGTTCTCCCCTCATTCTCTCACTCTCACATCCTTCTTATTGTGTTCCGATCTGTCCAAAAAGGGCGAGTACCATTGGTCAGTATTTTTACCCGAAGTTATCTCCCTCTAATTCCATTGGATATTCAAATCATGACAGTCACGCCTACACACCTTACTCTCTGTGGTGGTCAATTGGTCATTTAATTGATTAGCTAGATTTCACCCCCACCACACACTACCTTCCCCCCTTCCTACTTAACTGGCGCCGTGTGGCTTAACTCGTGGACACTGGTCACTCTAAAGTGGCTAGATGAGTCTGGGTAGGCGCCACGGCGTCTGACCAAACCTACCGAGACCTGTCGGTCCAGACGTCTTAGTCCGTCTAGCAGACAGTGCTGTCTCCACGAGAGCTAAAAATAGCCTTTAATTGGCTGAGGCGACAGGTGAATGCGTCGGTCAGCTATTTAGTCCGTCTGGTCGGACAGACCGTCTCTGTGGAGGATGAGGATTAGCCTCCCCCTTTGCTTAATTGCCCGGATCCGAACCATGGGGCCGTCCGCCTGACGCCCAGAATATTTGTCGTTAGAGCTTAAGTCCAACTGGGCTGGTGGCGATTGACCACGAATTTGGTTGAGTTTATTTTTGACCGTGACAATTTGTCTGTATTGACTAGTTTCAATGCGCTTCTGATCATTTAGGTGCAGTTCTATTGATTAGATCATACGTGCACACTGCCAGGTTGGGGAAATTTTTCTTATGGGAGTTAAAACCTAGAGTTGCGTATACCCCTTTGGTAGACAGTGAAAAGTTTCCAACTTACCAATTTTCATTGTTTTTGATGCACCGGTCAAAATTTTGGTAAATTTCCCTGCAATATCCTAATGTTTTTGATAATAAATCATTTTGATTTGAGTAAATACTGATTTTTTTTTGGGTAAAAATAAAACAAAAGTTTTTGATAAAAGTTATTGAAAAAATTTTTCCGGGGGAAGACTTACAAAGCGAGTGGTGTGGTAAATCCAGTTGTTTATACCCCGCTGACCGAAGGGGACCAGTGAAGCTGTTATTCTTTGAAGTAAACTCTCAATCAGTTTAGAAAAAAGTTTTCAACGAAAACCCCGAATTTTTATGAGAGTCGAAACTTTAAATGTTTTTTGTTTTTTTGGTTTTTTTGTTTTTTTGTTTTTGTCTCGTGCACTAGGGGTGTCCTCTGTCATTAAATATTGAAAGATCTGTGTTTTGTGCATTTTTTGAAAAATGGTATGGCCCCTTCATTAAAAAAGTTATAAATATCATTTGCGTTTGTAAATTTAAAACATTTGAGTCACTAAATGAAATAAGAAAAACCACCCCTGAAGTGGTTTACCTACGATTTAAAGTTAGTGAACAGCCCAAAAGGTGGTGGGGTTGATGGGTTTTGAAATTGAGGCAATAGGAATGTAAATTGTTGGTTCACGCCACCTGTGTTCCCCCCAAAAACCCCCCTTTTTAAAACAAAATTTCACGCCCATCAATCAGTTTTGGCCAAATTTAACACCTGTTTTAAAAAAAAAATTAAACCTCAAACCCTAAAATTGACAAATCAGTATATTGAAAGGGGGGTTTTCCCGGGGCAAAATAACATGGGGTTTGTGAACCAACATATTTACTTTTTTCGGGAAAAAAAAATTAAGGGTTTACAGTGCGTTTTTTTCTTCTAACACATTAAAAAATTAAAAACAAACAACTGGCTTTCCATTTTGGGTTTGTTATTTTAATCTAATGGTTTTTTGGCCCTTAAATTTATTCTTTAAATTCACTTTTTTTTCCCAACTGGATTAATCGATAATCGCAAAAACCCCCCCCTGTTGATGGCAAAACCCTTTAGAACTGTAGATGGGTAGCCTCAAAAAAATTAGCTTCGTTTTTAATGTTGTAAATGGACATAAAAAATTTGGGTTCCGAGAAATCAGAAGGTTTTTATTTCAATTTAAAAATGCTTTCTTGTACTAAATCATAAGCTCTGTCACTACTGTGAAAGCCAAAGATTTGAGCAACCCCCTTAGGGAAAATATACTCTCTTCTTTTCTTTAGTGGAAAATGTTAGTAATTTTTGGTTTGCTTCGTTAATTTTTAACAATATCCCTATTCGCTTAGTACTTCTTTTAAAAAACAAAAGTTGTAGAAAACCTGGTATTTGCACAGAGTTTTTTGTTGCCCCCCTCGTTTACTTTTTTGACCCGTTTTTTTTGACCCCCTTTTTTAATGTTCCCCACAAAATTTAAAACCAATTTTTTTAAAGGGCAATTTTCAACTCCCGCCCCAAATTTGACAATTGGTTACGTTAAAAACACACGTGTTTTGTTGGTTTTGAGGTCACCTTTTTAACTTTTTAAAAAACTATTTAAAAAGGGAAACCCATTTAAATATAACGAAGTGCCATTACAATGAGGGGGGTTTTAACCCAAAATTTTAGATTTCAGAAATTTAAACCATTGCAGTGATGAACTACGGTTTCCAAGTTGGGCTTTGAAAACCCCCACTAACAAAAAATTTAAAATCCGCCAATAAAAAATGATAGAGTGCCATCGCTTGGGCATCCCCCCTATGCGTTTTCCCAGAATCAGTTAAATTTCCCTTTTGCGCAATAGGCTGCGGTTTTTTTCATATGCAAACCTTTTAAACCCCACCCCAATTTTTGTAAGGTCAGTATAAAACTTTCATGTTTTTTACCAGTACGGCGAATTTCTAACTAAACTAAATGTACCCCCCCAACGACAGCAGGTTTAACCATTCAACAGCCCAAGGCGTAATGATATAAAAGAATCTGAAACGAATTTACTTTAAATCTTCAAGACTTTAGACAAAAGTTAGACCGAAATCTGGGTTAGGACATTGTATTTTTTGGGGGAAAAAAAGAGAATATTTTTGATACGGGCCGGGCCCCCCTCTTTTAAAACCAGAAACAAGTTGTTGGGACCTGAACAAAAACATCCTAAAAGCCTGGGCAACATTTATCTTAGTGAAAGTAAAGGGGCTTAACAATCCCAGGAGTGAAAAGCTTAATGACCCATACGGCTTTTCGTTTGGTGTCATTAGGAGCACACACAGACAAGTTAGCTACTAGATAGTTAAGGTTTTGATCCCCAAAAAAACAATTTCTGTAATTTGAAGATGTATTAACTTGCTTTTTGTTTCCCTGCCAGCATACAAAGGTTCAAGACGTTCTTGCACATGCTAGGTCAAAGCTTGACTTTTTTGGGGTCATGGATTATACATGCTCCCCTTTGACCTTAGATCAGTTGGCATGATACGATTTAACAACAAAATCCTTATAGCTGGAGACGATCAAAACTTGGGGCAATAAAGGGTTTTTAAACAAGGCCCCCCCCATCCTTTTTTAAAGAAATACCTACCCTGAATAAAGCGACCCGTTATAAGGACCCCAGCCAAAAAGAGCCGAAAGCACTCCCCTTTTGATCTGCCTCCATAAAGTCCCTAGCGAAAAGAACCCCTTGTGTTTTTTAACTTTTACTGGATTAGCCTACTTATTCATAAAAATTTAAACCCAGCAGCCAGCCCCCTAAGTACAGATGGTCGCCTTTTTAAACCAGAAAACTTTGTTAGTGACAAACCCAACTAACAACCCCCCCTACTATTATGCCGGCGGCATCAAGCGCTTTGGCTGCTAACTTCTTTAATAGGTTTGCTGTGTGCATTTGTTTTCAAAATCCAACTTTTCCCGGCTGGGGGGCGTTGGAGGCGCTACGGGCCCCTGTTGGGGCACTGGGGTTTAAAAGCAAAAACAGTGTAGAGATAGCAACCCAACGCTGTTATATGTAACTATGTAACCCCCTTTTCTTAAACGAATCCTTATTTTTTGCCAGGTAGTGTTTTCATGAAGTATTCTTTTTTTAGTTTTTTGAATCAGTTGTTTGAGATTTGTTTCTCTGAGAATGAAATCGCGTTTATTGCCCTTCCCTTTTCCCCATTAACTCCTGTATTTTCTGCTGTATTCTACCCTTTTCTTCTTGCTTAATTGTTATCACCCAGCTTATTTTTTTTTTTCTATCTCTCTCTTTTGCTTACTAATTTTGCTGTGTGGCATTAGTTTTTTCTTTATTGTCTTTAAAAGCGCTTTAAGCCCCCGGAGGTCACGACAGGAAATGGAGGAAATCAATTGTTGTAATGTTTTTTGTTGTCCCCTCACTTAACTCTTTAAATTTCTTTTTTGGTCATCGTGTTGAGTTAAATTTTTAAAGAGGTTGTTTTTTTATTTGAGTTTTTGGCAGCCCCCGCCCCCAAGTTTGAAAATGATAAGGGCTTGGTTAAAGCTCTAAAAGGGTTTTAAAATTGTTCTGCCTTAGCATTGGGGAGTTTCCCTTTTTGTGCTTATTTTTAAAAACCCTTTTTGGGTTTTGCATTGAGTGCATTTCACGACCTCCTGCACTATTTTTTATTACAAATGCCCCTTTTCCCTCAAATCGTTAGGTCAATCACTTCTGGCAGTCTCGTCCTATGCTTCTATGAATGATAAATTTTTTTCTCGCAATAGTTCTTGGCGGTGTTAGGGAGTAAAGAAGCCGTTCTTCAATCTCTTTTTGCAATGGGGGGCCTAGTTCTGTTTCATTTTCTTCTTCAACAGGTAAATCGGGTCAAAAATTTCACCCATATTTTTTATTTATATTTTTTTTTTTTTTAAAAAAAATGAATATACGGTTGTGACCCGATCCATACAAAAAAGGAAAAGGGAACCCCCGGGAAAAAGGGTAAAAGGCAGACTGTTTTTTGTGTAAATACTCCATCAATTAGCCCTGGACAAGCAAAAACAGTTATTTTTCCTGATCTTGGCGTGATGATGTTAAAATTTCCAGGCACTGCTAAACTATCTTTCAAAATGTATTCATGGGAAGACCCAAATGCTAGGTTGTTGCTTATTTAGGAGGGTATCTTTAATCAATGAAATTAGACTGGGGGGAACACGTTCTTATCTAAGAGGGCAGACATTTTTGCCTTATTCTGTTTATGGGCCAAAAAAAAGAAAGAAAAGAAAAAATTTTATCAGGGAATAAAAGATTCAAGGGCCTCAAGCCAGGCTTAAAGGGTGATGAAAAAGAATGATTTTAAAGTGAGGAGTAGCGAAGCTTTGGCAAAGATTCTGCATCCCTCTAGATTTTGAATTTTAAAGACGCTTTGCCTTTCCCAAGGCGCACTAAAAAAAAAAACTTACTTATAATCAACTTTTTAATCCTAGGGGCTCTGTCGTTCTGTCTAAGATCCTTTAGCTAAATACCGTTAGTGACATCCTCTTGAGTTTGTTTTGTTACCCCCCGGACTGGCCAAAACAATCTTAACCCGTAAAAAATTTAAAACGGTTTTTTTATTATGAAAAACTTTATGCCGCCTTACAAAAAAATAGAAACAAGCGAGACCCTCTGGAAATCATCTAAATCAGTCTTGAAGTTTTAAAAAAGGGAAATTTTGCTCTTGTTTACGGAAAAAAACAACCCCTTTTTCAGAGGGGATCAGAAGTGTTTTTACCCAAAAATTGAAAAGGTGACTGTGCAATAAATGGAAAGTTGTATCGTATTCAGGGCGGGACTTTTCCCTCCCAACACTTTGATGAAATAAGAAAGTTGTTGGGAGGTAGGAAAGGGATCCTGCGTTATGTGTTGTAAAAACTTGCCTTTTTGTGTAAGACTCGAGATACTTAATAAGAAAAATTGGTTGTGGCTGGATTTTTGTCCACATTTGACAACATTTTGTTTGGAGGGGAGAAAGGATAGGGAAAGATGGCATAAAAAAAAAATACACAAAAAAAGCAGACGGAAACGGCCCAAAAAAAAATGCACATTTTTATGGTTTGTGATGCCGTTAAACTTTGAAAAAAACGGGCTAAAAGATGTGGCTTTTTAAAATGCAGAAGAAATTCTAATAAAAAGTGGATAGTTTATTTCTGCCAAAGTCCGCACTGTTTCTCTTATATGGGGGATTACTGGGGGGGGAAAAAATGTCTTCGTATTGTTTTGTTAAAAATAATTTACAGGTTTCATTATGAGACTTTGTTATTTTTGCACCCTTAAGCAAACAAGTCTTACAAAGAAAGGAAGTTTTTTGGACAGCAGAATATATTTTTGTTGATCCAGTGACAAATAGCGGTTTAGGCATTATTGGCTATTTGGGGGAACTGAAACCTGTTTTTTTTTGAGGGATATTCGGCTGAACGAGACTTTTTTAAAAAAAGAAAAGCCTGTAAAAGCTAGCTTTGTGGGGCCACGCTTAGTTTCTGTGTGGCCTTAACTCAGAAAAAAATGCTGTTTTAAAGACTTTCGATCGCTTTAAAAATGGGTTGTATTAGAAAAAAAAGAAACACCGAAGGTGCTGGGGGGCCCAGAGAAGCAGTTTACCTCCCTTTTGAGCAGCCCTGTACCCCCCTTGGGGCCTGCGCTGTTTTGACGATGGGTACAGGCACCCCGGGGACACTCCATTAAGTATCAAGGGCATAACTGCTCCGAACAGGGAAAAATCAGACTGCGGATGCAACTATAACAGCTTAAAAAATTGCACCCCCCATGGGTGTCCCAGCCCGTTTTCAGCTGCAGAGCCCACCGGCGAGAAACACCCCCTCCAGCTGCCGAGACACCCCAGACCCAACCCCCCATCCCCCGGACAGTAAGGAGTCCCCACTCCAGACACGCCAGCTTTCGCCTCGGTTTATGTGCCTCAAGAGAGAATCAAAGTGTAGTCTTTCCACTTTTCAACAGGTTTTTCCCCTGTGGTCAGTGGGTTTTTCCCTCCCCGTCATGGCCCTTTCCCCGGGGTCCCCTATTTAAGGGAAAAAAAAAGAAAAAAAAACCCCCCCGAAGGTGCTGGGGGGCCCCCAGAAAAGCACTGTCTTCCCCTGCTTTAGAGCGCCCTGTCCCACCCTTGGAGGCCTGCGTGTGTTGCGATGGGTCAGGCCGCGCAGGCACCCCATTAAGTATAAAGGGCTTAACGCCCCTGAAAGAGGTAAATCAGACTGCGGATGAACTCTAACAGCCAAAAAATTTAGCACCCCCATGGGTGTACCACCCGTTTTTCATGACGCAGAGCCCCGGCGGGAAAACCACCCCTCCACCCTGCCGAGCAACCCCCGCCCCAAACCCCCCATGCCAGGGAAAGGGAAAAAGAGAGTGCCACTCCGGGGAACAGCAAGCTTTCGCCATAGGTCTTATGTGCCCCAAAAAGGAACCCAAGTTGTAGCTTTCCCACTGTAAAGGGATTTTCCCCTGTGGTCGTGGGTTTTTCCCTCACGGCACTGGCCCTTTTTCCCAGGTCACCCTATTTAAAGGCAAATCGGTTGTATTTTTTACACAAAGGAAAAGAAGTTTTGAAGAATTTTTTAAGTAAAAATTATATAAAAAGGGACAAAGATGAGTTAAAAAAAAAAAAGGCAGTTAAAAAAAATTAAAACGCTAAGCATGTTCGGATGACCCCCGTTCAATGTTTGTTTATTGTAGATTGTTTATTATTGATTGTTATAAAAATTTATTTTTTTAAATTTTTAAATATTATAAAAGAATGTCTCGAGGGCCAGAATCAAAGCGAGCTGTCCTAGATGCGTTGCAGTAGACTAAAAGACCTAGCAGCAAATGGTTTGATCTAATAGGGTGCCGGAAATTTTTAGGGATTTGAGTACACAGATGGGGGGTTTAAAAAACGAACGAAATTGAAGCAAAAAACGACAGCAGACCTATCTGAAAGATAAAAATTTTAAAAGGCAAACGTTTTGGAAAACACGAATACAAATTCATAAAAGAGAATGCTTGGGCGTTGCTTCCTGAAATTGTTGGGAATTTAAAAAAAAGTTTGAATACAAAGCCCAATGTATACTTGGAAAAGAAAAACATTTTTTAAAAAACCCTTTAAAGTGGGCCCTTTTGTTACCTTTTCCCAGGAAAAAACAGAAAAAAACAGTTTGAAATAAATTGCGGGGTTCTGAATATATGTACAGAGAAGAAGCCCGCTAAGTGGGGAATGAAACTGTCGGCTTAAAATTTTACCCCGTCGCTATTGTCACTACCTGGGAAAAATGCGTGATTTTTCGCCTTTTATTACCCGAGGGAGGGCGATATATTTTGCCAGAACAACGCTAATCGGGTATACAAAAAAAGGCCCGGAAAACTTGGAGGGGCCCCTCTTAAGTTAGATTGAAAT
Source organism: Conus ventricosus (assembly GCA_018398815.1). Lineage (NCBI taxonomy): Eukaryota > Metazoa > Mollusca > Gastropoda > Neogastropoda > Conidae > Conus > Conus ventricosus. Next base: position 23,097 of record JAFLJL010013541.1, on the reverse strand, counting down.
TACAAAAAAACGAGCAAAAATAAACACCCATGTATCATCTGACGGTTATGTGAGGTTGAAAAAGACAAACTAACAGTACTCGACTTTATTCTAAAAAGTATGTTGATTTTATTGCTTTTTGCTCTGTTAGTGAAGTGCTCCCAAAAGGTTTAATAAAAAGATATGTAAAAGATTAAAAATAAAATAATTTTTTAAAAAATGGGGTTCAACGTTTGAAAGCAAAAATGAACTTCAAAGGGAAATAAAAAAGCGACTTGGTAAGTATAGAGTTATAGAAAGAAATATGAAAAGCTTTAAATACTCTTTTTTATGTAATTACTGGCTTCGCTGTAGCTAGCGTAAGCGGGGGTTTGGGTTTTTCCCTTTTTTAGTTGGGGGTTTGGAGCGCCGCCTTTTTAGTTGGGGGGTTGGGGTTAGGTTTGGTGCATGTCTTGGTTGAAAGTGCTTTTTTAAAAAAAATTAAACTCCTAAATTACAAAAGCACATGCCATTGTTCCCCTAGCATCAGCAAAACTGTGTTCATTAAGATTAAAAATAAGCAAAACTAAGATGAAAACTTGGCAAAGAATTTCAGAAGTTATGGCTGCGGGAGGTTAAGCGAAAAAAAATTTAAATTTAAAAAGGGTGGAGAAAGACGTTTACTTCGACAGGTAGACACTGATGCGTTAAAAAAACCCATTAAAAAAACAAAACACGATCTTTTAAAACCGAAAATAGGTAAAAAAATAAGTTTAGCAAAAAAAAAAATACTATTTTTTTTTTTTACTCACTGTTTTTGGGTGGGAAAATTGCAGTTTTCCGAAAAAAAGCTTTTGGGGCAGGTTTTTTAGACGAGGAGTTTCTTTAAATAATATACGGGGGGTTGTTTTAATGATTCTTTAACTTCATTACATTCGTCCATATAGGGTCTGTGGTTAAAATTTTAACATCGCCTTTTGCTTTTCCAGGAGCATCAAGAATTTATTTTAGTCCCAAAGGGAAGGTTTTTGAGTTCCCCGACTTTCGTTATGTAACGTTTTTTAATTTGATTGGTTCACGGTTTCAACCCTGTTGCTTTAAATTTTTCATTTTTCATGGCACGTAAGACTGCTGCAAACTCCAACCCCTTCTGTGTTGCGCGTTCGTCCATAATTCTCTGTGATATTTATAGGTAAACAGGGTTTGCTAGATTTTTTATTAAAATTTTCTCTAGGGCTGTGATGATTGTTGCCCGGGTTCCCTCTTAACTGTTCATGATGTTTTAAAAAAAAGTGGTTTTACAGACCCTTTTTAAAAACTTTTCCCTCATCAACCCGGTTAACCCAGGATACTTTAATGGGCCTCATGTTATTTGTTGTAAAATACGCCACGCAGTTTGGGTTTTCCCTTAAAGGTTTAGCGTCTTTTTATCTTGAAAACCTGTCTCAACTGTCAGGCAACTTAAATTTTTTCTTCTAACTTTTTCAGTGGAAGATCGCAGTCCATTGGTGGGGGTCATTAGGAACTGAATTAAAAATTAGGCCCTTTTTATTTTTTTGGGGGGAGGAGTAATTTGCCAATTGCTTGTTTTGAAAAGCCAGTTTTCGCTCTGATTTAGACACTCTGTGGGTTTACCAGTTTTTCAATAGAGTCTTTCCCTTTCCCAAAAACCTTTAGGGAAAAATATATTTTGTACTTCGTGCTGTCCCTAAAAAGGGACTGTATTTTAATTGTTTTTAATTATTTTAGATAAATGCGAAAGAATGTTGCCCATAGCCCCCCAAAAAAAAACCAATTTCGTATTTTCTGTTTTCTGATGGTTCATAAAAAGTCAGACAGTTCTGGCGGGGCGATGTTAGAAATTCTTTCCGGTTTCTACGTAAAACTCATTTATTGTCTCAACGCTGTAATGTGGCTCTGCATGTCCCTGCTCCCTTTAAAGTTTTATTTTTAAAATCTAATGGGCATCCTCCCTTTTTGTAAGCGTCCTTGCCTTGGTAAATTTCTATTGCCTTGTTTGGTTCTCTTCTTCATCGGACCTCAATTTATAAAACATTAATTGCTTCCAGAGAAGGCCCAAGCATTAAAAATAGCTCCCCTACCCATAACTATCCCCCCATTTTTTTATAAAAACAAAATTTTCTCGATTTAATCTTTCTATGAATAAATTTTTTGGGGGTAATTCCTGTGCAACAAGAAGTCTTTTGACGCAATCCTGCAGTAAATTTCAATTAACCTAACAACGTCCTCATTTTAACCTTCCTAGATCCCCGGTCTTTTAAACATGTTTTTTGCTGCACGCTATAGCCCATACTAGACCCCTAACCAGAGAGTGGTAAATGTTTTGAAATCTTTTTTTCACTTCTTTTTTTAACTAAAAAAAAAATTTAAAAAAATCATAATACGAAAGGCTGTTTTTGTCTTTTTAAACATTAAACTTTTGTTGTTAAAGCTAAAAATAAAATTTCAACTGTTTTGGCGTCTTCTATCTTTCCCATGTTGGGGGGTTTTATCCCTTTAAAAAAATTTGCAAGGGTTTAATAAAATAAACACCCAAAGAGGCACTGCTAATTAACCAGCGTTAAACTATGGTTTTAAAAAATATTATATTATTTTTTTTGCTTTTTTTAAAAGGATTGTGAGAACTATTAAAAAAGTGAGGAGCAAGCAGACTACTCGTGACACTCCTAAAGAAAAAATTTTACTCTTGGCCGGTGTGGAAAAAATAGACAGTATTTTAGGGGTTGAATAAATATTGAACGATTCAGCAAAAGTCTACATCAGACATTGAAAAGCTACGCTAGGCGAAGCGCAGCAATCAAAAATGGTTAGATCGTGGGCAGACATGATTAGTCTATTGCAAGTTGAAGTAAGATGGCGCCCGTTGATTCGAAAAAGATTTAAAAAAACGACTTTCACAAGATCCCGGTTTTTTAAAAAAAGTCCCTAGAAAATCTTGCGTGACATGTTTACGATTTGGGACGAGTTTGCCCATTTATCTGGGATTAATTACTTTTTTTTCATATTAATTTTGATCATATTAATTTAATCGCAAAAAAAAAAAATGGCAATGGAGAAGAAGACGTACAGGACAGCCCGCAGGGCGAATGTACCGCAGGAGCGAATGGCCAAAGGGTAATGTTACTAGGCTAAAAAAACCTGGGGTGTTTAGGCGGGGCGTAAATGGCTGAATGGAACAGATGAGAAAATCAAACCAAACGCAAAAAAAAAATTATTGATAGTAATCGCTCGCCCCCCGCCCCCAAAAACCCCCAAATTTAAAAACAAACAAACACAAACAAACGATAGATGTATTATTAGTTTGGGGGTGTGTTGTTGGTGGGGGAGTTTTTTTGTACAAATGTCTAAAAGCCATACTTAGCGCAAAAATTACAAACCCCCCAAGCCAGTAAAAAGAGAAGAACCCAAATTCTGCAAAAAAGTGCAACCTCCTGCAGTAGACCCATTTTCTTGGAATAGTTTTTAAAAAACTAGTAAATACAAGTTAAAAAACTAGATAAGTAAAGTTAAATTAGTTATCGAAAATACTTTTTAAGTTAAATGCAAAATAAAATTACAAGTGAAATGCAAAAAAAATTTAAGTTTTTTAAAATACTAGTTTTGGGTTTTTAGAAGTCTAGTTAGGTTCTTAAGTTAAGTTCTTGTTAAGTTCTTTTAAATAAGTCTAGTTGGTTTAAGTTTGTACAAGCCAAATTTTTCAAATTAAACTTTTTAAAGTTCTCAATGTCCACAGCATAGAAAAAATCAGGACTGGTAAGTTTTTGTTTTTGTAGAGACTAGTGATTTCTTGTTAAAAGCGTTGGGTTTATTGATGGAGAGTAAAGCGCAAATTAACATTTGTGTGAGAAATACTTTTTTTTCAAAGAGAGTTTCTTGTGTTATCGTGAGATTTTTTTTTTTGACAACTTTTTACATGCCTTTTTCCCTTTTTCATTCAGAAGTCTGGCTGGCAAAAATATACATCTTTGCGCAAACCAACATATTTTTTTGATAACTGTCCATTAAATTCAACCCTTATCTTTCCCAATTTTTTCTTTTTCACGTTTAATGTAAAGGCTGTTTTAGGATAGTGATGTGTCGTACCATCCTCAGCTCCTTTAGTACTTCAGTTTTTAAAACCCCTTTAGAAGTCTTTGTGGGGGTCTAGATAAAAGAGTCAGTGTCTGTGTAAAGGACTCTTTTTCTTTCTGGTTACCCCGGTTTAAAGTGTCGTACAGAAATTCTAAAAATCAATAACTTTGACAACTCTAATACGTAAAACCAAAAAAACACCCGGGTTGTCCACTTAACATCTTTTTTCTTTTATCATAAAGCCAAAAAGGCTGTCGTTAAATCTTTAAAATCTTGTGTTGGGTTTGGGCAAGTTAATTTCTTGGGTTTTTTTTTGTAATATTTAAATTTTACGATTGTGTTTCGTTCTCCATGGTTTGCCCCAAAAAAGCTGTTGTTCATCAGTTTTAAAAAAGTTTTTTTGAACATCAGTGGCTTGGGTTTAAGTCGGTGTTCTTCTTGTGTTGGCTTCATAAGGCTCTTTTTCAAAGCAATGCTTGAAAAAGCTTCGTTTCAGTCCCTGTTTAGATAAAATGAACAGTCTGTAATGACACACTATTTAGTTTTGTGGCGAAGTTGGGGAAAAAGTTTAGGGGCTCTGTGGGGCTCTTTTTAATCTTTTTTGCTGCCGGGGGTCGTTTGGAGGTCATGCAGTTATAAGGGTATTCTAGCTACTTTAGAAAAAAACCATACTGTGATCTGAGCCAAACGTTAACCACTTTATTTTCCCCCCTTGAATATTTTTTTTACCCTGCCTGGTACATCCTGGTTAGAATGGAAGCGGTTTACTCATGGCCACCCTACGTTTTTCATTAAGTACATTAGTTGTTGGATGGTTTGGTGGGGGCATAATCATCTAAATATTGTTTTTGGCTTTCCAGTAAGGTGTGAGGCCTGTAATACCTCCCTTTTAAACCATCTTCAATGTCTGGGAGTGGGGGGTAGATCAGATATTAAGTCAAATTTAATGTTTGTTGACTTTTTGAAAACATCCAAGAAGACCTGGGGCGAGAGTATGTTGAGTTAAATTGTAATGTTTCATGCAAGTGATCTGTAATTTGAAAAAGTCTGCCAATAAATACACGTCGCCCAAAAAATATTGAGTGATGTCGCCCATCGTTTCCAGTGTAATTCTGTCCGGGGTTTCTGTCTTTTCATAGTCGATCAGTTAGTCTTTGCCTCTAAGACTAGAAAAGAAAAACGCCTTTAGGAGGAAGGAGTCTTCGTAACCCATCCACGGTTCATGTATTCAAAAGGGTAGACGCCCTTTTGCACAAGATGGTCAAAATATTTTGTGATTGGGAAGTTTGTAGAGTCCTGCAATTACTAAAACCCGCCATCAGATGTTGGGCGAGTCATAAAAGGATAAAAAAGGCAAAAGTAAAAGTCATGTACTTTTTGAAGACTGTGCAATGCAGGTACCCCCTTTATTCAGATGTCACTGCTTTCATGATGAAAAAGGAGTCGTAGCTCTTGGTTTTGAAAAAAAGATAGGTTGTTTCCATGTTTAGGGGCAGCCTTAAGTTTAAGATTTTCTTTTTTGGATGGCCCTTGAACTTTCCCGTAATTGATCGTGGTCTTTTGCGTTGCTTAAAATTTTTTTGAAATCCAACGTGCGTAGATGAGTATAGCGTTCTTTGGGCTTCGGAGTCATATCAATGTCTGAAAAGGTTTAGTTGGTTTGGATAATGATTGCGAAGTTGTTTATCTGATCTAAAAATCTGCTAGCTGCGTTGGGGCCTCGTAACTCTCAGGGGTTGTGTGTTGAGTTGACCTAACAACAATAAGCATAAGAACAGATCGTGGTGGGTTAATAACGTTTTTTTTGTTTTGCTTTTGTGGTCGTGATTGCGGTAAGGGATTCAAGTCGCATAACCCCGTATGGGCTCTCTGCATTTTGGTTATTCTTAAAAATAACCCTTTGACCCCGGTTTGGGGTGAGGGTTTGGTTTCAAGCCTACAAAAATTTTAAAAGAGTTTTATGGCTGGCAGCTGCTTTTAGTGGGGGTTTGACCAGACACCTTCTCAAAGTTCCCGTTTTTGCTGGATGCTTTGTAGTATGGCCCTAAGTTGCTTATTGTTCTATTAATACTTTAAAGATTTTAGGGCCGTCTGCAAACAGGTAGTTAAGTTTTTTAAACGGCTCGCCTAATAGGTGCGTTGGGAGAAGCCTTAGAGGCCTAGATCGGGTTTTACGACCAGTGTTACGTTTACGGTGATTTTTTTGTTTTTGCTCTTTAACTGAGATATACTTTTTATATATGGAAGGTTTGTTTTTAAAAATTTGCTCTTGTTTGTGTGTTCATAATTGGGAAAATTGTTTGCTGATTTTTTAAGGGTGTAGATGAGTAAAACCCCCACCAATAAAAAACTGCTGTCAGAATTATGTATGTTTAAAACGCTCGTTTTAACCTAATCTTTTTGGGAGAGGAAGGTAAAGAATTGCCAAATATTGGATAGAAATTTGTTTGTTTATTTGATTTCAAGGATGTCCCCCCGCCTCCGAACCCCTTAACTTTGCCTCCCCTTGCATGGTTAAACTGTGTAAACATGTAATCAGCCCCAGTTAGAGTTTAAAGTCGTGTGCTAATTTCTTCTTTTTGCCTGTTGAAACCCAACTGGTTTGTTGTATCGTCGGCGTTTTTATAATCTCAGAAAGGCAAAAAGCATTTCACTGGCGGGTCGCATTGAATAGACCTGGGATTTAAGAAAGCAGTGTACGTTTCATGAAAAATTTGTGGGGTTATAATATTCATGTCTACTTCACTGAAAAATATTGCTTAAAGTTTGTCCTATCAAAAAATTTTTTTCCCTGTTATAGTTTTCCATCTCGAATTTACTTTTGGCCCTCATTTTTAAAGCCCAAAATATTTCGTGATTAAAAAAATTAAAAGTAAAAAAAAAGTAAATAAAAAAAGGCTTTTATTCTTCACCCAAGTGCTGCGCACTTCAAAACCGTTAACCTTACAATAAAAACCCCCCAAAATTTTGCTTTTCTGAATCATACATAATGTTCTCATTTAATTGCTTTCCTTAAATAGTTCGTATGATCTTTTTTTTATTGTTTACATCATTCTCAAACCCCAAAAATTTCCAAAAAAAAGGGTTTTTAAGCTTTCATTGTTTCGTCAAATAGTTTATTAATTTCTTAAATTTGATTCCCGAGTTTGGCAGCCATTTTTAAAAATAAAATAAATAAAAAAATAATTGTAAATTGTGTTTTCATATCTTTTTTAAACGAAAAACATGATCTTCATTAAACGAAAAAGCTATCCTAAAAGGGTATGAAACAGCCAAATTTTAAACCCCTTTTAGGAGTTATTTTAACTAAAATGGCAAACAACTTTATAATTTGGGTTTTGGCCAAAAAATCTGGTTTTTCTGATAGCTTTAATAATCTTCTCGAAAGTCTATCGATTAAAAAAATCGTAATAATTCTTCAAAAACCCGTTCTTTAACTGATCTTTATCCCCTCCCTTCCCAACCAATGTAAAGTTATTAATTAAAACTCTGTAGCTAATTCGGCTTCATTTTTTAAACCCAAATTTAAAAAAAAAATAAAAAAATTAATTAGTTTCTCTCTCCTCATTCCTCCCCCATCTCTCTCCCCCTCATTTATCCCACATCTCTGTCTGTCGCCCGTTTATTCTTTTTCGTTGTCGTTTCCCCCTCTCTCCCTCCCTTTTCATTCACCCACCCCCCACACACAACACACCCAAACACACCACAATAGGCGGGATGTGCTTGCAGGGGGTGTGGCGAGGGCTTTTTGTGGTTGCACTTTATGACGTTTTAAATTTGAGACAGCCGCAAAGGTTTTCAGAGTTCTGAATCAAAAATCACAGGGGTCTCTTTCAAAGGTGTTCGGGGGCCCTTCAATAGACGCCCTTTTGAGGGGGGGGGGGTTGGGCAGCTCCCGCAGGCGGGGTAAAAGGGGGGGTTTTAGGGGCAATCGGCAGAACTGCCGTTGGGCCCTTTTGTTGGGGTGCTTTTTTGGCGGCCCCCTACCCCTGTGGAAATGGATCAATTACTCCTGCCACGCAGTTCAAGACGTCAGTGTAATGCCGAATGCTTTAAGTTGGGGTTGGATTGCATGTATTTCGAATGAGTTTTTGTTTGCTGATAATCATTTAAAGAAATCGCGAGTTTGTGAAATTTTGGGTTAGAATGAAACAAATGACATTCAAATTGTCTTCTTCGCGGTTTGGGTCAACCAGCAAATCTTCTTTCAGTAAGATCCCAGTTTTTTGTTTTTTCCCTTTCAAAATTGTCTTTGTTTCTAAGCCCGTTTCCCTAAAAAAAGACTTGGGGGGAAAAAAATTTTTTTTCCATCTTTCATGGTAACAAGCATGTGTAAGAAAAGGGGGGCTTTTCTGAAAACTTTCAAGGTTTTGGTTTTATCAAATGGGTTTGAAGGAGCTCACAAACTTTGTTTTCAATTTTTTTCAAAATCTTAATGATAGTTTCCCTTTTTTGCTGAGGGAAAAAAAAACAAAAAGCTTTCCTTTTGGCTTTAAGGGGGGAGAACAAGGGTCCCCTCAATTTCTTTTTCAAAAATTTTTCATGGCCCCTGAAAACAAAGTATTTTCCCAAGATCGGTCGTTGATCGGACATTTTTCTTGCAAAGATAACAGCAGTTCACACATTTCTTCGTAATTGTAGCGTCACTTCCGCATGGGAGAAAGGGATTGAAAAATCCTTTCCCCGATCGCCATGTTTTACCCAACACAAACTCTCTCTGATTTGTGAAGAAATGCTAGAAAAACGATAATCTGAACGGCAGCCTCTCGAAAAGTGAATAAAAGCGCCCTACTTGTTTCTAACGGCCCCCATTAAAAGATGTCATACCTTCTGCGTTGGTTAACGGCATGCCTGTTGAATAATAATTGGGGCACACGCGTCAGTTTGTTGTGGGCAGTAAATTTCAATTTTTTTTGATTGCGGTGTCCGTAACAAAACAGCAGTTGGTTGTCAGGCAGTAAAAGCAATTTTCGTTTGCGGTTCAGTAACAACAGCAGCGTGCCCGTTGGAGTAAAACCATCAAACCCCTATACATTTTTAGTTCATTTTTTGTGTTGGGGGGGAATGTAAATATGTTTGGGTTCCGATCCCCCTGTTATTCTGCCCGGAAACCCCCGTTTCAATTATGATTTTGTCAATTTTAGGGTTTTTTAGGGGTTATTTTTTTGTAAAAAAAGGTGTTAAAATTTGGCCCAAAAAAGTAGTGATGGCGTGATTGTATGTGAAAATGGGGGTTTTCGGGCAAATCAAAAGGGTGGTCGTGAACCAACTATTTTCTTTCTACAATCTTCTCTGGGGGTTACGGCACCCCCCCGGGGGTATCTTTTTTGTTCTTTTCCCACGGTTTTCTATCCCTAAAAAATAAAGATTGGCTAAGCCAGTCTTAAAAAGCGAACTCGAAAGTGTCATTGCTGCTGTCAAAACATGAAGTTCCATCTCCATGCAATCCTCCAGAGGTATTTGCTAGGTCTCACAGACATAGCGTGCTGGGATAGTTGTCAATAACATCAGAGCCAGAGGGTGGAGTGACGTCCAGTTAGCCAAAGATGACATTTTGTCGGCACTAAGGGCCATTAGCGAAGAGGGTTGTGGTGACGCAAACTCTGCCGATACTGTCATCAGTCACTTTAGGTTGATTTGGGGGAAGGGGTAAGTGGGGAAATGCATGTTTCTGTCAGTCAAAGTGGCTGACTTTGGCGGCCGACGCGTGTAGACTGCAGATGGTTGTCATGTGACGTAGCCTCAAATGGAAACATGTGACGTTCCATCACATATAGACTTGTTTGATATGAATCATTTCCCTAGGTGATAGAAAAGGTAAAGTGTTAAACGAGATAAATTCATGTGACCTAACTAGTGTGGACGGTGTCCCTAATAGCTGTGAGAATCACTCAGTGAAATGGATGAAGGTTGACTAATGGGTGAATCACTCAGTGAGATGGGTGAAGATTGACCATTGGGCAAAAATTAACCAGGGGCTGGTAATGTGTAGCGATCACTGAATACATACTCAGGAGGCGTGAAGGAAGACAGAATAAGGCATAGCCAACAGATGGCTTGGAGACGTTGACCAGACAGGTGGCTCTGAACGGAAGGGTAACGCGCCTGTGACCTGCAATTACCATGGGAGCACTAGATGTCTTAAAGTAAAGGAAACCAGACAGAGTTCCTGGGTAGCTGAGGCAGCACCCGCCTATCTATAGTGGCTGGAGAATTTAGTTGAGAAGTGAGCAGCGACTGCGGCAGTCGTGGAAGAAGTTCATGGCTTGAATGAACGTCGTATTGGTCTATCAACAACCCTGGGTTGTGTCTTGGACATTTTTTCTGAATTGTAACCCATCTCATTGTTTTTGGAAGCTGGTGAATTGTCTCTCCACTGGGAAGGAGAGACTCATTGAAAATATTTTGCCTATGAATTAGCGTTGTGTCAATTGTCTCCCCATTGGTAAGGAGAGGATCACCGATAAAAAAAAAAATCATAACTAAATGATAAGTGGAATATTTGTCCCTCCTCTAGGAAGGAGTGACTGAATGAAGAAATTGTAAAACAAATATTGTGTATTGATCAAGCATCATTTTGGATTGTGTTGCTGATCATTGTTCAGTAAATTGTCCCCCAGTAAGGAGGGGGAGAAGAAAAGGAAAGTGTAGTTGCGCCTTCTGGTTGTCTAGAGTGATTGCGTGCACACGAGGTAAATGCTACCATGAGTGCTTGCGTGCTTTTGTGCTAGTGTGACAGTGGTGACCCCGATTAGGAACTAGGTGGGTATTTTTTTATAACCACTCCCCAAAAAAAGTAATTAGGATTTCTATTTGTACCCTGGGGTGCTTGAGGGTAAAGAGGTTAAAAGAATTAAATTGTTGGTAATTGGGCTTAATGTTTATAGTTGTATTTTGTTTCGTTTGTATATGCGTGGACATTTTGGTGTGTTAGTGATTTCTTCAGTTGCTCCGCTCTCTTTGGTTATTTGTTTAGTAGGATGTCTTTTTGACCCCTTCCTTAGGCCTGACAGCCCCAACCTCCTCTAGCTCGAGCTTGGCTGTGGGAGGGCATGGCGTTGGGGAGTCATTAGTTCTCGCCCCTCCTATCAATATCTGTCACTTTCTCTTTCCTCTCTTGTAAAGTGTAAGGTTAGAGTCCATGACTGTGTGTCGGCTAGGTGGGATGCAGTGTTGTTGGTCTGACAGGTATTGTGTCTGACGTTGAGGTCGCCAGCTGCTCTGTGCCGCTTCCATGTCTTTGAGCCAGGCTGCACCCTCTGTACTGCCTCCAGCAGGGTAGTAGACGCTCCAGGTCAGTCTGTTTCCCTTCTTGGAACACTGACAGTGCACATGGAGAGCCTGCATCCTACTTGACCAGTGGGAGTTGGATGTTGGTGTGAGTCAGGTTCACGCTCACATACATTGCGCCCATGACCCGATCATTCCCGCTCATGGTTACTGGTCGGTAATGGTACCCGCCCCGTACAGGAAGAGAGCTGCGCCTTACATTCAGCGACTGTAACATCAACACGTCCACTCCAGTCTGGCTCCACAGCTACTGACTTGGGAAGGGAGCCTTCCCTCTCACAGGTCCACAGTTCCACTGAAGAACAATGGACAAGTTCTGCTTTAACCCGTTACTGACGTTTTACTTTGTGAGTTATACCGCCATGATGGGCATTTGTTCTAGTGGCTACTGAGATTATCAGCCACAGATGGTCCTACGTTCTGATGTTCCCCAACACGGATAACACCCGTGCCAGTACCGTGCTGAAATTTGGACTACTTGCATTGCGGAAAGTATTGTCTGGTTAAGTCATGGTTCAATCTACTTCTGGTCTTTCTGACTGAATCCTTCTTTTTCCTTTAGCATACTGCTTGCTATCTCGAACTTCCAGGTTCTGAGTTATTCCCTACAGAATCACCCCTTTTCTTTTTTTCAGTTCGTTTAGCTACAGGGCCTCCCGACCCGTGATGTGTACAACCAAATAACATTTCGGTTCGTTTTTTACCCTCCAGGTGGCCACTGGACGCGCGCCTTTTATGGGTTTAGCTACGGTTTTGCATCAGTAAGCCTTTGTCTCTTTGAGGCTGTACTGAGAGGAGGTAAGGAGATCTGCTGTTCTCGTTGCATGCTGAAACGTCATGTCATCATTGGCGGTCATTTACTTGGCTTCCAGATGTACCCTGCACCTGACGTAGGGTATGCATGTTTCAGCAACACCCTTTTCTCAAGTGCCGTAGCCTGTGACAAGGGTTACATTGAACCAGGCGTCTTTCATAAGAGTTGAACGGACAGCCTTGCTTGCTGAGTACAAGTAGAGCAGGCTGATGCTAGGTTTTAAAGACAACTCCAAACATAGGCATGGTGTTGCCTCAGCAGTTCATTATTCGGTTGTCGAATGAACATCCAGAAAATTTACTCTCCTCACAGATCTTATCATCTACTGTCTGTACACACTCTTCTTGAATGAACTTTATCAGGACGTTGCCTTCAAAACCCTTCACTATGGGGGTCGACATAGAGCCACCAAACCAGTGTGTTGGCTGTTTCGTTCACCCCAAAGTGCGTCTTTTTGTTGCAGTGCACCACCACAGTCTGCTGTTAGTTTACATTTTTATTGTTGGCTCAGATGCTGACGGAGCTGACCATTTGGGTCAGGTTGTATAGGTTCTCTCCGATACACGTCCATTTTTACTGGCTGTTCATCTTGTCAATAATTCCCACGTGCAATCTTGTTGAGGTTGGCGCAATTTTTTTTTCCGCAGACTCTCTCTCTCTCTCTCTCTCTCTCTCCTCTCTCTCTCTCTCTCTCTCTCTCTTTTATTTGTTTGTCTCTTGATGAGCTCCATTCTGGTTGAAGGCGGCGTTTCTGGGCAAGGTTAGCCATTGGGTTTGACTCCTGAGAGGCCTGTAACTCTGAAGTGCTCTGACATGCACTTGAGTGGAGAACTAGTCTTACAGACTTCACTGCCATCGCATATTAAACAAAAACAAAAACAAAAAACAAAAAAAGGCTTCGTCAATATAATACGGGCTGACCCAGCATTCAATGGACTGTACT